>JAFFZR010028182.1:0-14170 GCA_018397195.1 Lethrus apterus | reverse complement strand
TTTAACTTGAAGCATTGTTACCATTATGCCAACGAATCGTTACAAAATCGTTGTTAATAAAAACATTATTAATTTTTAAAGAGAACTACCTAAATTATTTTTTTTTAACTAAAAGTGGAATATCTCGAAAACCGCTCAATTTTAGTATGGAGTCTGTAGTACAAACTTTCCCTATTTTGTTCCGGGGAATCTGAAAATGCGACGATATACAGGGTGTTCCATTTAAAATAACAAATTTGTATAACGTATAGGCAAAACTAAACACCCTGTATATTTGAGAATAATTTTATGGTGTAGAATGCTTGACTCCAAACAACTTTTACTTGAAACATTTTTTAATAAAGTGAATAGGTAAGACGTAATTGACCGACCCCAGATAGTTGGCACACCCGGTACAATGAGACGAGTAAAGTTTAACTTTGATCATACCATTTTAACTGAGCTTGTTACGTATTACTGATTTGGGTTAATTTTTATCAAAAGTATGCATTTTTGTGGTAAAAATCGTTTCTAAAGACTTTGAATAGCAACCTGTCTAATTTGATTAAATTAGCAAACAAGCTCCTCCACCTTCTAAGGTTTCTCTGACATCTATCGTACTATTATGCATATCGTGTTACCCTATCATATTTTAAACTCATACGTCGCTTATGTCCGACGCGCTCGCTCTGACAACAACGGCGACGCGATTAAAACGCGATAGCGTCGACCGAAACAATCGAAAGGAAAAGAATTTTATCGATTGTCCGTTTCTAAGGTAGAACAGTAACAACACATACACACATTATAACGAACGATTATTTCTGACTCACCCGTATAAAATCATATCAGCAAGATGGTTTTAGTTTGTTAGATTTAGCGCAGTGTAGCGGTACGGTTTACGGCAATTATTCATGTGTGTGCGAGTGCATGTGGTATTGTACTGTCATCAATTAAACAGCATCGAAGCGTGGTGACGGGAAACGCAAATTTTATAAAGCGATTTTTTCCAAACGTTTCATGTTTTGTGCGCGACACGAAGAAAATACACCGAAAAGAAATGTATGTTCATCTAATAGTAATTTTCTTCGTATTCGGATCGGCATCAAATTTCGAAATTAATAAATTGTACCAAAGCGAAGGTGACTTAAAAATAGCGTTTGTGATCGAGGATTGCACGGTTTTAACGTACGACACGCCTCTTACGAGAAGTCTTGTAAATTCGGCAATCTGGACTACAGAACGAATCAATTTACTGGAAATCACCTCTCCGTTAACTATCGGCTTAGATGTGTTCAAGGTATGCACGGAGATGGATTTTTACAGCGCGATATTCGCGATGTTCCAACAGCAAGAAGACCGAGGTTATTTATTGGGAATGATCACCAAACAACCCATGACACCGAAAATGAAGGACTTTTGTAGATTGTTGGATATACAAACCGCTACAGTTGTTAGAATTTGGACACATTTGATCAAAGCCACCGTAAATCTTCTAGCTGTTTTAAATTGGAAAGATGATGTAACTGTCGTTGCGGAAAATTCACAAATGTTGATTGAGTTTTACAAGAAAACACGGGAAGAGTCGATATGCGTTAAAAATGTTTTTGGAATTGAGTAAGTATGGCTATTTTCCTTGTATCCAGAAATTAATTCAAAAAAATTATAAATAATTTATGATCATTAATAGCAATCTGTTTACTCACAGTATTTATGCAAAATATTTCAAAACTTCAAAAAGTTCAAATTAATAACTGAAATTACAATTATTCTTCTTCTTCAATAAAATACGACAGATTTACTACTGCATGTTTTACGACAACAGTTACTTAAAAAGAATTCAAAATCGGTTCAGAATATCAATAGACCAGTCGTTGTATTTATCATATCATTTTATATATTATTTTAAACACATACGACACATTAAAATTACATTGGCCACCTCATTCGTGACGCATTTGTTGTGACGGTCCTCATTCTTAAAAAGGTGGACAAATTCGACAAGTTTTCTTATTTGCATAAAATTTATTTCTTAATGGTTCTAATGGAAAGGGGTCAAGGGTAAGCGAAATTTAAAATGGCGGGCCTAATATTCCTTTAACAAAAAAAAATTAAAAAATGTCTTTATATCTGGTATTAGTGGCTTAGACAGTTGGTCACTAATCTCAAGGTCTAAGTTTAAAATCTTGGTGAAGACATTGGAATTTTATTTTAAAGACAAAGTTTGCAATTTTTACGACTATAAGCTTTGTCTTTCGGTCGACTATTTTGACTAGATTTCCCACGTTTCCCTAATTCGTGAAACAAATGCTGATGACTCTAAGTTAACGAGTTACATAAAGTAAAATAAATATAATATAATAAATAAGAAGTAAATGAAAAATAAAATAAATATATAATTTTATTAATTACTTGATTGAGCGTTGCAAATTTCACGTGCAATCTATGTTTTTCTATATTTCTTACATATAAAATTTTCAAATATATCACAGTTAATTGTGATGAGTTAATAAAATAATGATGTCTGATAATAAATGTAAAACGTCATGGAGTCTCATCAATCAGTTATACAGTAAGAAGCCTAAAACAAGATATCAAAATATTAATTTAGAAATTGATGGTATTGTTATGAGCAGTTCACCAACTATGGCTGATAATTTTAACTTACACTTTAAACATGCTCCTCTAAAAATCGTCGATAATATTCCCACACTTGTAAATTTGTAAATTAAAAAGCACAATATCGTGCGGACCTGATGGGTTGCCTTGTAAACTGTTAAAGGAATTTAAGCTTAATTTACTAAAACCTATAACGTACCTTGTAAATTTATCTTTTAAATATGGAATTTTCCCACAGACTTTAAAATGTGCCATCGTAAAACCAGTTTTTAAAAAAGACAATAACAAACAAATTAACAATTATCGTCATATTCAAAAATATTTGAATATGCAATGCTCTCACGTCTTGAATCATTTTTACACAAATTTAAAATGCCAACCGACTCTCAACATGGTTTCGTAAGGGGTAAATCGACAACTACCGCTGTTATAGATTTTTATAACAACATTTTGCAAATTATAGATAACATATAGATAACGGTTGGTGTCTTTAGTGATTTGACAAGGGCTTTTAATTGTGTACCACATAATCGACTACTAGACAAACTGAAGCGATATGGTATCAGAGGTTGTTGCTGACTGGTTCCTGTCTTGGTTGAGTGAAAGATCTCAATTCGCTGAAATTTCATTTTCTAACAATTCTGTCCGTAGACTTTTCAGGTCAGGGGTTTTGCCAATTGATCTTGACGTTCCGCAAGGTTCTGTCTTAGGCCCGGTGCTTTTCTCCCTCTATATTAATGATATTGTACACTTTTTGACTGAGTTTTTTATTGTTATGTTTGCTGATGATACATCAGTTATAGCAGTCGGATCTTCTGAAATGCTGGCTGAAGAAAATTGCAATATGTTATTGGCTCGTTTGCATAACTGGTTCTCTGCAAATGGTCTGTTTCTAAACCTAAATAAAACAAAGGCATTACTGTTTCATAATAGACAGAGGATAATAAAACAACATTTTAATATTCGATTTAATGGTGTCCCTCTTCCTCTTAGCACTGAAGTTTGCTTTCTTGGTCTAAACATGTCAGACTCCCTTTCTTGGGAATCACATTGTCAGGTCATTACAAGTAAACTGAACTCCTTGATATATCAATTCAGGGCCCTTAGTAAGGTGCTTGATATGTATGCTTTAAAGTTGATGTATTTCTCCGAAGTTCAAACGAGATTATTGTATGGAATTTTGTTTTGGGGTGGCTCTCCCCATGCTAATAGGGTGTTCCTTACTCAAAAAAGAATAATACGCTGTATTACTCGTGTGTCTTCGAGGAACTCGTGTCGGCCAATATTCTCTGAGCTTAACATGCTGGTGTGCCCCGATTACTGATTCCTAGTTGCTACAAAATTCGTTGAACAGTTTGCCTTTTTCTATTCTACTTCTGCCATGTTTTCTTCGCAATGTTTTCTTTTCATTTAGAGTAGCGTATTTTTCTTCTATTAGAAACAGAAATTCTGTTTATATTCGTCGGCCAATAAATTAAATTTACGAGCAACAATTTGAACTATGTATTTTTTATATGTATTTTATAATTTTGCAACTTTTAAGTAGGAAGGAAAAAATATAATGTATAGTGAGAGAAGAATACCAAGGTTAATAAAATAAATAAAAGTCTATTAGTATGTTTATATTTTCCTTTAAAATTAATATTAGCTTTCTTACCCCAATCTGCAAATACGTTATAATAATTTATGATCTATCCTTGTGAAAATCAGTTAACAAATAAGGAAAAAAATGAACTTTTAAGACATTTAGAGAAACAGAAAAGAAAACATAGAATACCAAATTTAACCAAATAAAAAGAGTTATTTCATCAACGTACATATTCACCCATGTAAACTCCTGGATAAAATTAACGCACCGTTTGTAAATTTTGTAACTCCGAATTGTTAAACTGGTTGAATGTCACATGAAAATTAATTAGAGTGATTGATGGACAGTTTACAAAGCTTTTACTAAGAAAAAACAGTAAAACTAACAATTAACCAAGCAAAAACATCATAACTATCTAAACTTTTAGAAAATATGAAAATAAAGTATATTAAAAACATTTAAGAAAAATCAATAACTTGTATTGCCTCCTCTGGCATTAACAACTGCTTGCATTATTCTCGGCATACTGTTAACCAAATTTTGAATTGCTTCTTGAATATTTTCCCACTCAGTAACAACGACTTCTTCAAGCTTTCCCAAATTCGTAGGAGCAGGTGCGCTTAACTGCTCGTTTGAGTTTATCCCATACGTGTTCTATGGGGTTTAGATCTGTGCTTCTGGGTGACCAATCCATTACCGGAATAAGAACCTCATTTAGGTAGTCTAGTACTATTCTGGCAACGTGGGGTCTCGCGTTATTCTGCATAAGGAGAAAATTCTCACCAACGAATGGAGCAAATGGCATGACATGTTCTTCTAAAATGTTATTACGATAATAAATTGCATTCATTGCTCTTCCACGAAAAGGTACAAACTCTGTTTTAGTGTCAAAAGAAGTCCCTCCCCAAAAAATTAGTGAGCCTCCTCCGAATGGCTTCCTTTGAACAAAAGAAGTAAAATACCGTTCTCCTGGTCTTCTCTAGACCTTCTCGCCTCCATCAGTCTTTAAGAGGGAATCTTCCCTTGCAAATCTGAGCATAGCTACTCTGTGTTCTCTGGTAAGTAGCGGTGCAATGACTGGCATCCTACTATTCAGTTATGCTTCATTCAACCTCCTTCCGACTGTTCGAGAAGAAATTGCTACATTTCGATCTGCTTCGAGTTGGTTTCTCAGTAAAAGTAGCCTGAGAAAAGCTTAATCTAGCTCGTTAGTTGACCTTTTTCGCGCTTGACCTCGCCTTTAGCAATAAGAACCAGTCTCATTGAAACGTCTAACCATGCGACTTATTGATGAATGGCAATCTCCTAACAAATTTGCCACATATCGTTGAGAATATCCGACTTCTAGCAAATTCGACGCACGTATGGCTTCCAGTTCACTTCAATTTCTTAGTCTATTCATGTTTACGTTTAAAAATACCCGAGTGAACGATTTAGAACAATTCCAAAGAAAATTGTTGAATGAATGTTACTGATCACTAATCTGTGCAATGTTGCTGACAACTAGCAGATATTTGATAATTATTTGATATTATTATTTGATAAGATGTAATTAATCCAAAGTCCTCTAAAAATGTTATGTACGAAATACAGATACTGATACTTTGAAAAATATAGTGAGAATACATGATGGTGCATTAATTTTGTCCAAGAGTTTATATCATTTATGGTTAATACATAAAATTTATTTTCAGAAAATCGGCCAAAGCTTTTAATAAAATCGATTCCGCTATTGTGATTTTTGGCACCAACAACGGAATAAACTCTATATTAAGCAAGATGAAGCAAAAATCAAGTCGAGAAACATTAAAATTAATTTTTGTACCTTTAGATGGTTCAACAATCGAAGGTAAACTCATATAGATCAATATCTTTTTGAATCACAGATATGTGTTTTTAGGATTGCCCGAAGGAAGTTATATCATACAACCCGTACACGCTGATTTATTTACAAAATATACCAAATCACCAAAAATAATACCAAGTCCACTGCTATTTGACATGGCGAGCCCCATTTTGGATTTCACCCGCAACGTATCATCTCTGATTGTCGAAAATTGCAGCGAGACTATTTATAAAATAAACTGTTTCCGTAACAACTACAAGAAAACTTATGGCAGTCATGTTCATTCATACAATTACTCGCTCAATTTGCTCAAAATCGAACCATTAGCTTCCAAATTTAATTACGACGTATATCACGTCGAGAATTTAACTTTGCTCAACATGAATAATCTTACAAGACAATTCGACCAAGCTAGAAGTAGCGTCTTCCAATCGTTAACCAAAGTCTTCACTTATAATGTTTTCAATGAAGAATTGATAGAATTGGATGAACCATACATTGTGGATAACGATACGAGCACCGATTGCACAAACATAATAAAGTGTGCCAAAAAATGTTTAAATTTCCAATCACCACAAAAACAGAACGTTTCGAGCATTTTTCATGTGATACTTAGATCTGAATCGTGGATATTTGCGTTTGCCTCAGTTTCTATCCTTGGTGTGATATTTTGCAATGCAATCTTAATCTTTGTCATAATACGTATGCGGCGAAAGCAAATTTTCGAAGGCAATCCAACGTTGACAATTTTACTTTTATTTCTCGTCATGTTCATGTATCTTTGCATCATTCCTTTCTGCCTAGATGGCGATTTAGCTGCAAAACGCATTATACATCTTTCGCGTTCCATTGCAGTTACTATACCTTACGCAGGCGTCTTTTCATTACTTTTATCAAGAGTCATTTTATTGGCCACTGTTTCGAAAGAAGTTGGTTTCATGTCGCACGTTGCTGGAACCGTGCAATCATTTCTGTGCCTTTTCATTTTTGGTGTACAATGCGCGCTAAGTTTTCAAATATTGCGTTATTGCCAAGATGGATTTCATGAATCTCTTATCGTTTATATGCTTTCTTATAATATCATCTTGCTGATGTTACTTTTATGTATGTGTCCGTTGATATCGAAATCGCAAAGGAATTATCGCGAGGGGAGATATTTCACCATAGCTATTGTTCTTATCGCCTGTTCATGGAGCTGCTGGTTACCTTGCTACGCTATTTTAAGTGAAGAATGGAAAGATCCAATGTTGTGTTTGGGATTGGTCTCGACTTCAAGTATACTTCTGGGAGCTGTATTCATACCGAGAACCTATCTGATGACGGTTGCTGCAGCAAGGGATAGATTTACAAGTGCTTTACCTTCTTTAGCAACAGCTGCAAGTACTATGGATATATACAGAGCAAGTACACAGGTAAATATACAATAATAATAAATTTATATTTTGAAACAGGAAAATATAAGAATTTTGTCAAAGAATTAGTTCTTCAAAGCAACTCATAAATTGAGTTCACTAAGTCAGAGTAAAGAAATACAAACATTTCCATAAAATAAAATTTCGGAAATTGTACACAAAGCACATTAATATAAAATAATTAATATATTTATTTTAAAGAAGAACAGAATGAAACTAGGGCTGGTAAAGCATTACTGTAGTTGGTCATTTAAATTTTAAAAGTCGAGTTACAAATCCATATTTTGTTGACGGTTCAGCTAGATTATTATATAAATTATTAAAAATAGAAAATTGTACCTTAACATAGACAATAGAACTGCAAATGTGTCTTATACGGGCTGTTTCACTGGCAGGGAATTCCTCAATAACTCGTTAACAGTGACAGATAGAAAAAAAGTTTCTACAAATAGATTATGAATGGTCTATAATTTAAAATTATTGGTACGTATACAGGATGTTTCGTAACTGTGGTACAGACTTCAATACCCCCAATATTATTGTATATTTGAAACTACCAAAAAAATATGAACAAAAAAGATATACATACTCTAGCCCTAAATTCGTTAATTTCCGAGATATTTTTGATTTTCTGAAAATTGTCACTTACATTGTTTGAAAAAAGCGGTTGTATTTTAATTTCCTTTTACAATAAGTGAACGAAATTTTGAAATATCTTAGTACAAACCTACTTACACCTTCAAATGTGTTTACAGTTGTATTTGAATATATTGGGTGTTCGTTCCTAAAGCGCAAATTCAGTCAACTTGAATTGGGCATATCTCCATTTTTTTAAATACAATAGCCTGTATATATTTAGATAATTCAATTCCTATTAATAAGTGCTTTGATTTTTATTAATCACATCCTATGTCTATCTCTTCTACTTTTCAAGTTATTATGGTTTTTATTAAGTTACACCCTGTATATTTATGTAGCAATCGGTAGAAAATGAAATTTTGCACAAAATCTTCTTATACTACTATAACCCAGAAATGAAAAACAAAAGAGCTACGACGACATTAATACAGGTCACCGCACATGTGATAACTTTGAACAACCTGTATATAATTTTCTTCCCCATTAAGACATCAACATCTCGAAATTTTAAAAGACCAATTACTTTAAGTGAAAAAATAATTTATGGATTAAAAATGCAATCAAATTTCGTGATTGATCACATTTGATGGAAATCTGATACTAAAGGTTAACAACCATTACTAAATTATTTATATCTGATGATGTTTCGATGTGTCCTTAATTAAAAAATAAGGGCGCCACACACCAGCCACCGTGTTATATATTTTTTTCACGAGCACGCAATGAGTAAACAACAAGATCGATAAATCAACTTGCCAACTATGTAGTTGATCTGGTAATTTTCAAAAACGTGCGTTAAAACGATTAGGTGCTGTGTGGTGGTTTCCTATAATTAAATTTCCATATTAGAAGTGGCGTTAATTTATTATTATATGTGCACGGCGCATGCCACTTTATTGGTGGATGTGCTTACAGTGTCGGATCAGTACACAGAGCAGGATTACTTTTTTAAGAATTAAAATGGTGCAGGCAATATTTTATAGAAAAGAAAGCACAAGCAATATGGGCATTTGTTCTTTGATGCATGTTTTTAAATTGTAAAATATAAAATGACCAAAAGCTCAATTCAAACCAAATTTTGAAGTATGTACATATTTCCAACCTTTTGTATTACATATTTTTTCAAAATTGTAAGTATTTTTTGAACACATGAATGTATATACGAATATTTTTTTTTGTTATTTTTAAATTGTATACATAAATTATTTAAAATCTGATTATTTGATACAAAATATTTTCAAAACATCTTTTCTAAAATAAATTTAAAATAGATACAGCTTTACATTGTTTAGTCATATATCGATTATTATTATTTTAGAAAAAAACGCAACTTTGTGTCAGTAGGAAGACGTAAGAAATTATTGGGTGAGAAAAAACCTTTAGGAATGGTTGATGGTGTGGAAAAGTTGCCTAAGAAATATAGTGTGAGCGAACACAAGTGCACAAGCGTGGATTAAATGCAAGAGGGTTCGATGCCAGAATACGTTATTCTGGAGGAGATAATATAAGAGAAGTTGGAGGTAAAGGCAGGGGGAGAGCAGTGAAGTTTGAGTTGAAGCTTAGGCAAAGTAACAGAGGGAGCTGGATAAAAACAGTTCTAAAAGAAATTGAGAAAAGAGAAAAGAAACAGGTTGGAGAGGGCAAGATGGTCGGTAATGGAAATATAGAAAATAGCTGATAAAGGGGAGAAATGTTAAACAAGTCAAGAAAGGTATGTACGAGTTAATTCAGAGGGCTATGTACAATAAAAGATATAAGGATATTCAAACCCTCGGAAGGACGCCAGGTTATCTAAAGGGAAGAAAGAGGGGGGGAAGAAAACCTAATAGCAAAATTCAGATATTTATATCCATTAATCTTTAACATCGTGAGTTTGTCTTTAGTTTATAACAGAAAAAAAATGAAAAAGACATTTAAACTCAATTTGTTGATTGAAATATATATTCTGTTTTCCGCTAGATGGCGCTATGTTAAGTAAGTTAATCATTAAAAAAAGCAATAAATCTATTCAAATTAGTTACATTTATAAATTATAAATATGTGAGATATTCATATTTAGAATACAACTACGCGTCGCCGAAACAAAAGAATTAATCTCCAGTCAAAACAACATCTGTTGTGTAAAATGTGTATTTAAATCTTATTCGCGATAAGAGACAAAAAAAAACAAGTACAAAATGAACTCCTTATTAAAACTACATAAACATCAAATGTTTCTTGAATAATCAACCATGACTACATAATTCAAAGTAACTGACCGACGCGACGCGACGCGATGAAGAAAATAAAAAGGTCGAAATATTAATCGACATTTGGTAATAAATTCGAAGGTAATCTAAAAACGTGTCCGAATATTATAAGAATGGAGACGGAAAAAAAGCCGGCTTAAAGAACTTGCTCCTAAATCTTATTGACAGTGTGACGTTACCGTTTCCTTTTCAACATAATTAAATTTTTGTGACATTACAGACGCATACGCGATGCAGATAACCCGTTTAAAAATTGACCTTTAAACGTACCACGATTCCAGATAAGAGAATGACTCGGTTACAAACAAACAACCATATATCGACATTATCGGCTGCTTCTATGCGTTTCTAAATGTGTATTCTTCTCTCGACTCCGCCCACCCCCGTTAATAACCGGTTTAATAAGGTTTTTGTTCGAAATACACTTGAAATTATTCTGTCGGTTTTATTTCATTCGTGTTTAACGCTTCAAAATATATTACCAAAGAAAAGAAATCTCGTGTTAAAAAGCTGTATTCAATCTTTGATTAGCGGACATAATGTCTTTGAAAGATGAAAACATTTAATTAGTGTGATTATAGAAAACTGTACATATAAAAGTAATAATAATTAATAATAATAGACAATGGTTGACCAACAAGAATCCGTGGTAGAAATAACCGAGGTTGGAATAAAAAAAAATAGAGTGGGATGAATCCATGATTAAAGGCAAGAAAATAAATTCTGCGAAAGAAAAAGAATACTTTAAATTTCCATTCACGGAATTCATTCGAACAGCATATGAACATATTTGGGTAAAGGAAGGAACAGAACTGATTTGAGAGATATGAGGTATAATACAAGCCAAGAAAAATACTAGAGGGTTTGAAGAAATTTATGTAAAGAGAGGAAGAGAAAAAATAGTAAATGTTTGAATAAAATAAGAAGAGCAGAGAGATCCTAAGCAAAATTATACAGTGAGATCGAAAAAAAGATTAGTCGAAGTAAGCCATGAACAAAAATCGGCATGTCTTTACTTAAACCACTATTTATTTCTTAATGTCAAATTGACGTTTGTCAAAAACGTTGTCCAAACAAATCAATTTGACATTAAGAAATAAATAGTGGTTTAAGTAAAGACATGTCCATTTTTGTCATGGCTTACTTTGACTAATTTTTTTTCGATCTCGCTGTATAAACCAAGCAAATGCGATGCATATTGAAACAGGCGCATGGCCGTATTTAGAACCGAATGCCCATACAAAAAAATGACATTGTTCCAAAATTTAAAGATAGGACCGCCGTTTTTGCGGATTTGGATTTGGGTTAAGGTCAGCTTGAAATAGTGGGACATATTTCAGAATGACCTTGTATATTCCAAATAATAGAAAAATATTTCTTCATTTATAGTCGTCAAAAATTATCATTTTTTTTTTTTTAATGATTTGAAAATTGATTTAAGTGAATTCAAAAGGCGTTAAGCCAAACTTGAGGGAAAAGAATAAATGTAGTATTTTGATTTGAATGCATGTTTGACGCATGTAATAACAATCAATCTTATCTCGCACGTAAATTGTTAAAATGTGACGAAAAGTGACAATTTATTTTAATTGTCCATGTAACGCACAATTTCATTTTACGATGTTCAATGTCTCCTATAAAAAAAAATAGAGTCATAAAAACATTGACGACGGTGGAAAGATCTTGAAAAAAAAGACGTCAGTACAAAATAGTGAATTAATAACGCAAAGTTTGCTCGAGTGCGAGCAAGAGAGAGGAGAGAAAGGCACAAACGAACAGCTGTCGCATTCTTAACTTGACTCGGTGTATAAACATCTCGTTTGCAAATGCATACATAAAGACTGCATATAACTTACAGTGGCACTGATCCTTGTCTGTTTTCGCGATGTTGCCAAGCGTCTGTTGTATATTCGTCCTTTTCTAATTCACGCTAAATGTATCACCGTTACTCTCTAACCGTAATACTATTCTTATTTTTATCCCCTACCACTTGTTTATCTATCTTTGTCCGGGACTTCCTTCGCAATTTAACCTGTGATCAAAGTAACGTAGAAACCGCAGCCGTTGTTCCCCTTAAAACATAGGCGTGTACACGAAATGGTCACAAGGATCAACTATGAGAAAATCAACTAAATTAGTTGAAATTAAGAATAACCATCTCAATTTAAAAAATAATATAGTAACAAATTCTTAGAAATAAACGCTTAAAAAAAATATTTGTTATTTTCTAATAAATATTTTTTATTACTTTTGATTGGACGCTCAAGAAAACAAAATTAATTTGAATATTTTTGTTATCGTTTTCATTACTTACTTACAAATTAAGTTCTTTGAAATAAATTGATAATTTGAAAATGAATTTTGGAAATCTTGTTTAATCTCACCCCAGTATAATAAAGTTTCATAAAGTACGTACGCCCATGTTAAAAACTCTTCAAATTATCCGGTTACCCTCACCACCTATCGCCAGTTCTGTCTTGCTTTAGGTACACGGGGGGCATTGCGTCATTGTTGCATGATATCCCTGCCCGGAGTATCCTCTAACACTTCTTCATTTGTTGACTGTGTGTGATCAATACGCGTTTTCGGCTTAGCTCGTGTACATCCGGCTTTCAGTTGATGTGTATCGCAAGGATCAGCATCAGGACGATCGCAAGGCCGTGACGATTGTCGATTGTCATATCCTTGTGCCGCGGGGGCGTCTACCCTCCACGCCTTCCCCCCCTTCATCCCACGAACTCAATCAAACTAATCAACGCAACGCGCCGTTAATCAGTTCGACCCTAAAAATAGGTTAGGAGTTTCGGATAATTTTGTTTGCGCTTAACAAAACTGTTCAGAGATAATGTTGTTTTAATTAAAGCACAAAATCTTTAATTTGTGATTTTTTATCCTATTCTACAAAATTTGTAGATTAGGATACAAAATATTAAATATTTTCATTTAAAAAATGAAACGGAATTTAAATATTAATAAATTAATTAAATTTATAAAATTATAATTGAGATATTTGAAATAAATAAAAATTTCTTGAAATATTCGCAATTTAAACAAACATAAGCATATAACAAAGAAAATAAAAATAATAAAAAAATGGTTAGAACAAAAATGAGATTTGGAGGAGCTGGGATTTGAACCCAGGACTTTCAGCATGCGAAGCAGACACTCTACCACTGAGTTACACCCCCATATGTTAAACTCTCTACACAACAGTAACAAATATAGAATGTTAAAAAACCAGTTTTTATTTACGTCCCAAGGTTAAATAATAATATTTCTTTGCAGTATATGCAACTACTCTAACAGCAATGTTCATTTAGTTGTTGGTAAAAGAGCTTTCTGCTGTTTTAAAACTTATTATTTCTTGTGTTGCTTTTTAGCGCTAACGTACTAAATTTTGAATCACAATTTCAAAAATAATATTTTAATCAACATCTAAAATATTTTCAAAATAAAGAATTGTGAGTGGTAATAATTCGAAAAGATTTTTGTCTGGTATTTCCTGATCTAATAAAGATGTGAATAGTAATAGGTTTGTTCCGAACGGTTCCGAATTTCTCCAGCCTATCACAGAGCGAATTTCAGTTGCTTGAAGTTAGCCACGAATTAAATTGAATGTTTTTAATTTGTCGATGAAGTTCTGAACCGTTCGGTACTGTTTGTAGGAAGAAATTTGCAATTTTTCAATTTCATTCCTTCATCTTGAGGTACCTACGTGGTGGAGTTTTACACTTTTTTACGTTCGCTCTTTGCCAAAAGAATACTTTAAAGTTTGAAAATGGAAATACATTTTGAAATTCAAATTCTTATCGAAATGTTCTAAATTGGTTCTCTTTAT
>JAFFZR010028181.1:0-14173 GCA_018397195.1 Lethrus apterus | reverse complement strand
TTCATGATCTTGCTGTATTTCGTTATTGAACTATAGGCATTTTGCCGAAGACCGTCAGCTGTCAAAATTTCCGAATAAATGCAAATATCGTAAAAACGAATAGACATAGACAAATATTATCTTATACAAAAAAAAATTAGAATTACCCAGGGAATTCAAAAATGTAATAATATATAGGGTATTCCATTTAAATTTTTAAAGTTGTTCGTGGTTGCGCACAAACTAAACACTCCGTATAATTGAATAAAAAAATTTAGGTGGTGGAGACCATAAATTCAAAAAACTTTTGTCTTAAAATTTTTTTTGTATTTTGCATAACAACGGAGATATCGAAGAATATCGCACTAGTGTTACACCCTGTATAAATGGGAGATTTATTTATGAAATATTGTATGTCTTAAATGACTTCGTCGTGTTGAATACACTCTTCAAGGCGATGGACGAAATTGGACATGACTCTAAAAACTAATTCCCGTGGAATAGCGCAAATCTCTGCTTCAATGTTCTAACATTTATCATCCATTTATATATATTAATAAATCGTTTTATTTGAATTTGCAACTTGTGCCAATAAATTTTTATTTAGAATATAAACTATAGTATGTTCGTTCGGTGAAACTACAGTACTTGTCCCCGTATTTGAATACATTCAAATTGAAGTGATTAATTCACCTTGCTGCACTTCACTTCTATAGAGAACTGTTTTTTATATGGTTAATAAACAATTGACTTTTGAAATGCTTTAAAATCGACACCTGACAGCTGTCACACATGTAAAGATTAAATACCGAAAATCCGGTTGCGAATACGGCAATTTACACTCACAATTTTAATTTACTCCTCCGAATTTACGAACGTAATATAGTTAATCCTTTTTGACGAACCTTATATAAACAAAGTGTAAATTGCACGGTTTTTGAATTATTTTTTATATTATATGAACGCCGAAGGAAAACAAAGATAATTATTTAAAAAATTGCAGTTTCTTATTTCCAATATAAAACCCATCCGTATTTGATACGTTGTGCGACGTTCCTCATTTAAATTCGCGTTTGTGGACGTGTCTGTTTTTGAGTGGGAGTGTTATCGCCCATTACAACGAAGTTTCGAAGTTCTCCCTTAACATTCGCCCGTATTTACGATTAGTGAACACTCGACCTATAATTTAAAGTCGTTGTAACACAGAACAAAAGGCGTCTTGAACGAATTATATGTCAACTATGGCATAACAAAGATCACAATTCGTGAAATTTTGCTTTAAAATCTCTTTGTGCGCGAAGATTTTGCGAATTAACTTTTTCTTATTGTAATAATTACGCGTAAGTAAAATATCAATGTTGTTTTCTTCATTAATTCAAATTGTTCTTATATGATCGATTTTAAATATATTTCATTTTCTGTTTTGACGGAAAAAATATTTATTAAAGTTACTAAATTAAGTTTAAATTTAGTGAAAAAATTAAGTATTTAAAAAAAACCAGTAGAAGAATTCATAGAAAATTATATAAACATATAATTATTCCGTTTCATCCAAAGTTGCACAACACGAAATTTAATCCAACAAACAATGTTTCACGTTTCGTGCAATTTTGATTCTCAATTCGTTGAATATACGATGTGATATTAATTAAATCGCGACACAAAGATAATGAGTCACAAAAGCGCGCGTGCATTCGTCGAATTTCGATACATTTACATGCAAATGTGGAAAAACAGACAAG
Source organism: Lethrus apterus (assembly GCA_018397195.1). Lineage (NCBI taxonomy): Eukaryota > Metazoa > Arthropoda > Insecta > Coleoptera > Geotrupidae > Lethrus > Lethrus apterus. The sequence goes on along the minus strand of JAFFZR010028181.1, from coordinate 12,452 downwards.
TTGCGCGAAAGCCAACGTGTACGACAGCAAATTGCGATATGAATACGAGAGAGTATCACGACCGAAAGGATTTGAAAGTTTGTTTAAGCAAACACGATACAGTCGTCCTTTATCCTCGTCTTCATGCAGGAACTGCATGGTAAAAATTTATAATATACAAAGTTTACAACTTTACCTTTTCGAATGTAGCTTTTGAGTAGATGTTACTTCACAAAGAAGCGGAAAAAGTTCTCATTTCTGAAGTCGACAGGCACTCAAATTAAAGTTTTAAAGTTTTGCAGACTTGTTCAAATTTATAGTATTTAAAATAAAATCAAAATAGGAAATTTAAAAGTTTTAAACTTGTAAATTGGTTTTATGTCACATTCGATGCTCTGATTCTTACACGAGCAAATGTACTTGTACACATAATGTACCTTTCGACTTTAGTGATCGATTTCTGTTTTCCTGGATAATTTATGCATACACTACGTTCGTAAATTCGGAGGAGTAAATTAAGATTCTCACTTAAAAAATTCGCTCACTGATTGGCTATTTGCGAGACACGTTTACACAGTGTAAATTACCGTTTTCGCAACCAGATTTCCAGTATTTAATGTTTACATATGTGACAGCTGACAGGTGTCGATTTTAAAGTATTTAAAAAGTCATTTATTGTTTATTAACAATATAAAAAACTCTACTGTAGTTTCACCGCAAAGGGAACGCCGCCGTTTGAGGCATTTATCAATAAACTTAGTTTAAACAAGATTTTAGTTTCTCCAAATTATTTGATTGGTAAATAGTAGAACTTATTAATTAATTAAAAAATTTATTACATTTTTCTTCTTTTAAAGTGATTGCGGATACTCAAAAGAAAGTGTGTGTTTTATTAAGTTTTTATGATGAAAGATAGAAGAAATACACAAAATCTAACAGAAAATTGCACGAAATCGCATCAAACAATAACAGAACAAAAGTAGAATTGCAGGTCTAAATAATACGATCAGTGTTGGCCAACTAACGGTAAGTTCGAAAATTATTCCATTGTAATTCTGACTTATTTATTTACTCCTCCGAATTTACGAACATAGTATAGTATCTTTGAAATAAGTTGAATAAATGTAAACTGAACACAAAAACGACGGTTCCTTATTCGGTTATATCAGCAAAAATTGGTTTAAAAAAAGTGTACAGATATATGTTTTTACGTGGACAAAATACTAACTAACTAATCATAATTAATCCATCAGCAGATTTATTGTTTTGTAAATTTGAGATTATATTTAAATTGTGTATATAATTGAATATTTGATTAATGTCAAATTTTTGTTTGTAAATACTAAAAAAAAAAAACTTCACAAATTGATGAATCAAACTTTAAAATCCCTAAGCCCTATTGCGTTCCAAGTTACGTTTGCTATAGGGTGATATATACCTATGTGCTATTCGAAATCTTCCTCAAGTTATAATTTTTTTTTTCAAATAATTTTTTAATGTAAATCATTTAAGTTTAGTATATTTTATCAACTATATCGATCGTTCACAAAACAACTGTTTATTTGTTGAAACAAACTTTACAATGTCCTATAAAATCCTAGTGTGTCCCACGAACGACTTCTCTATATTTGTGAACGATATGTGCTTGTTTGAATATTCATTTTTCCACGGAATTCAAAGAATCCCTGCTTCTTAAATAATAAATTCTCAATACTGCAATATCTTCAGAGAATTTTAATACGTTACGTCGAGAATAAACAAAAGACATACTTGGGAAAATGTGCATCTTATCTATATCATAGTCTGCAAATGCATTCATGTAAATGGGTTACCTGTGCGACATTTACGTCGTGTTTTAAAATGAAAAATGCACATTTGGAATTGGAAATACATGGCATTACGCTTTAGTAACGTTGTCGTAAATCATACACATAACGTAACAGTTCCGGATTGAGCGAATAAACTTTACGTTCAAATTTGCATCGTTAGATTCTTACGATTTGCGGCATCAATTTTTACACTTAAATAAAAATTTTAATATGGACGACACTGTGAATAAATTGCCAGGATAATGGGATTTTTTAAATGTCTGGACTTTCCTCACAAAAAGCGACAAAACAAGAGAACATTTTAAAATGCAAGGCATGTAAGCAAGTCTAGTAACCAAACTTCACTCTTGTAAAAAGTATTCTCGTGAAAAGAATTTTAATTTAAAAATTATACATGAATTCAATACATTTTAAAATATCTAATATTTAAAATATTTGAGACATGTTTATGTAAGTAAATAAAAATAAATTTATTTCAAACCGATATTTACTTGAGTCTCCGCAGTGGGTTTTAAGGTAAGAAATGGAGTTGAGTTAAATATACGACAAGTCTCAAGTTAAGTTTATCCAGATAAATGACTATGCAGGTCTTTTCGACTAGAAAAGGAAAGAATTGAAAATATGCCACTGAATATAACTTTTCGAAATTTATCACCCCATTAACGTTTATCTTTAAAACTAACTTCACCAATATTTAATGCGAAATTAAGTGTTTTATAGATGGAAATTTACATACTTTGTATCGTGTTCATTGCAGATGAATATTTTGTAAATTTCGTATATTAAAACAAAATTAATTCTGTATTTCTGGTTGAAATGTAATGAAATACTGATAAATGTTAAAATGAAGCATCTCGAGCATAAATTTAAATTGAATTTCGATGTAAACGCACGAACGCAAAGAGTATAAAATGTTAAACTGTATTTGATTACTCGTTCAACAATCTTTTTATTACACAGTAACAAATTGTTCTTTTTTACGTTTTTTTTGCACAGAAAAAATCATTACTATGTTATTAATCAACAAAAATAAAACTGCAAATGAAAAATGTTAAACTAATAAAATCATGGCAGCTATCTAGAGGCGCAATAATTACACGTTAAATCGCTGCTCTTTTAGACGTTACATGCCAACCAATCCAATCAATGGCATCTTTAATGAAACATTGACTTTGACTTTTAATTAATCCTGTGCTTTGGACTTAATTTGAAGGAAATTAAAAAATCTGAATGCAGTTTTCCACCTTTTTCTTATTAATACAAAAAAATACAAACGATGACTATCAACATGAATTTAAATTAAAAAAAAATCCTTGGTTGGATTTATATAAATATTAAATACAAAATTAGTAAATTTTATATGCTACGATTTAAAAGTAAAATTCGATTCACAGATTTGAGTACTGATTTGTAAGTATGATTTTAGCATTTTCTATAAATTTTCTATAAATTTCTTCTATCTTGATACCTAAAACAGAAATAATAATTTAATGAGTTTAAATTATTATTAATAATAATTATTAATAGAATAAGATTTATTTTAAGTTTGTGCCATGACATTTTTAATTTAACATTACTGATGAAACCAGGAATGCACACAAGTAAATTCAGTTGCATAATTATTTGTTTTGGGGCTACATTTAGCACTGAAAATTATTAGTTACATTTTTGGACAATGAGGGAGTTAATGTCAAATTTTCTTAGCTCAATAGTTTTTGTAAGTCTTTTCGACTATATAAGTCGAAACCCGACTATATAAGTCGAAACCCGACGCAGTCAAGCCAGCCGGATTGTGGCTCGCTTACCAATAAGGTCAAAACCAGGAGGATTGATACCACGTGATTATCCATTGTGAACATAGTGTGGACTAGTTCCTAATAAAAGGATAAAACAACATTATTTAGGTGAGCCAATTTTATAATTACATATTTATCATTTATAAGTCAGACATTTAAATAATTCAGGGTATGTAAATTTATTGTAAACTTAATTTAAATTTAGTTTATTGTTGAATTTAAATGGTTGTGAAACAAAATAAGAAGGATTGTTTCATATTTATTAATTATTTAATAAGTTTAATTTACCTGTAAATATTTGTCCGTCAATTTGCACCTGTGTCGTATATCGATAGGATCATTGTCCTTGACACGGTCGCATATGATATGACATTATTCTAAAACACAGTTCAGTAAAAATAATTTGTAATTGAAATTGAAATACAAGTATTTAAATGATTGTGTTACTTACATGAAGTTGTTTTGAGTTTTTGTATTTTAACAAATCGGTTGCATTGAATGTGACGCATAACTTTGCCGAATTTGTATAAATTTTCTAATTAGCCGGACACATAATATATTATTGTATTTAAATTATTGTATTTAAATACTCACTCTAGTTTATTTTGTATTATGATATTTACATGAATCGATCACATTGATTGTCGAACACGTTATTTAAAATTGCATAGACATTTTACCCAGTTGGACACATAACATTGTCAGTGTTGCCAACTTAAAATTATTTTGAATTAAAATTAAATAATTTTTGTTTAATATAGTTTATACAGGGTGAGTTTTTTTAGAAGTTTGGTATGGGGATCTCGGAAACTAGCGGAGACAGAGAGACGATTAAATGGGGAAAGAATTGCAGTTTTACGAGCTCAATTTAATGAGGTTTTTGTTTCTTGCATGCATGGCTAACTAGATATCTCGGAAAAATCATTTTTTATTTGTTTCGATGCCTATGGCTCTGTTATTATTGACTTTAGAAAAAATGTATAAAGGAAAAAGTTGTAGCTAATTACGTGCTTAATAATACTGTCTAACCAAATTTTTTATTTAAGCTATAATTTCCGAGTTATGACACAAATTTGTGTTTTTTCTAATGGAAACCATAGTCGGCCTTGACTTTATAAAAAAGGCCTTTTTTCAATGATTCTATTGATATACCACTCGACCTACTTATTTTTATAAATAAATAAATTATGGCCATTTTTTTCTTATAATTTTCGAAATGTTCAAGTAGTACGCTATGGAAACAATTGATAATAAAATTCAAACTAGTTACTACATTTTTTTTAATTTCGAAATCATAAACATAATTATTTTGGTGTGAAATGGAGTGTTACAATTTTAAATAAAAGTAATTTCCGATAAACTAATAAACAGAGAATGACAAAAGATAAATTAAGAAACAGTAAAGGAAATTATGATATAAATAAAGTACTACCAAAACAACATAATTAAAGAAAGTACATAATAAGTAACGTAATAATAAGTGAACCTCTTTAGTCCTAAATATTTTACTTACTTTAATTGCCTAGTTTTCATACTACTTTATCTGTATCCTAATTTTCTTTATTGTTTCTTAATTTATCGTTTGTTATTCTCGGTTTATTAGTTTATCGGAAATTAGTTTTATTTAAAATTGTAACTCCAACGGAACCAACATTTCACACCAAAATAATTATGTTTATGATTTCGAAATTAAAAGAAATTTAGTAACTAATTTGAATTTTATTATCCGACGGCGATGTGCATGTATCAATTGTTTCCATAGCTTACTACTTGAACAGTTCTAAATTTAAAAGAAAAAATGGCCATAATTTATATATTTATAAAAATAACTAGGTCGAGTGGTATATCAATAATATCGTTGAAAAAAGGCCTTTTTTATAAAGTCATGGCCGACTATGGTTTCCATTAGAAAAAACACAAGTTTGTGTCATAACTCGGAAATTATAGTTTAAATAAAAAATTCGGTCAGACAGTATTATTAAGCACGTAATTACCTACAACTTTTTCCTTTACACATTTTTTCTAAAGTCAATAATAAATGAGCCATAGGCATCGAACAAAATAACACAAAAATTATTTTTCCGAGATATCTAGTTAGCCATGCATTTTTTCCAAGAAACAAAAACCTCATTAAATTGAGCTCGTAAAACTGCAATTCTTTCCCCATTTAATCGTCTCTCTATCTCCGCTAGTTTCTGAGATCCCCATGCTAAACATCTAAAAAAACTCACCTGTATATAAAGTAATTTAAAGTGCTTAGTTTAATTTATTTTATTTATTGAAGGTGGAAGCATTGCTCACGAAATGTGCACAAAAATATACAATCATTGTATAATGTATACCTGTGTTTTTTTAGTTTTTCATATAGTGTATTTTACTTTATATTTTTTGTACATTAAGTCGTATTTATGTAAAATAAATAAATTAGTCTATAATCACTAACTTTAACCTAGTATTTTTATATTTTAGGCACTTAAACAAATTACTTAAATTAATTTGAATACAGTTATTGTATACCTATTTTAGTATTCACTGTACAAAACTGGAGAAAACATAAATAGTAAAACGAGAAACTCTGTTTTAAGTTATTTGAAATCTTATTAAAATCCAATAATTAATCAAAAGCATAGAAAAGTAAATTTATTGATAATAATATTTATTGAAAACTCAAAATATAGATGCATATTGGTTGCAGATAAAATGTATTGTTTCAAATTTGTCTCTGAAATGAACCACTAACTTGACTTGCATTGATCCTCTCACACCAGCTGCAGACTAACGTTAGTTTCTAGGTTATACCCGTCGTCAGTACAGCTACTGTGTAAGACGATCAATGCATACTTAAGCCCGTATTGGCACTGAAATGTTCATTTTAACGGTGGCTATTATTTACTTTTTAAATTGTTGCATGTAAACAGTGTAAACAAATTTTTTTAAATCTGATTCAGAAAAATTTTGAGTTCACTTTGGAATTCACAAAATCATAGAATGAAACGTATATAAATATTTCAGTCGAGATGTTTAAGATTTTTTGAATTTTTTAATGTAAATAATTAACAATAATAATAATTTATTTGCCCAACTGGAAACCACTTAAAGGATAATAAATTAAACAGAAATGCAATATGAAGTACATACAAAATATAAGAAATACAAATTAATATACGTACAGAGAAAAATTAGTTAACAAGCTTAAATTAGCATATTTCATCTTCTAATATTTCTCATAAAGACGTCACTATAATAGAACAGGTCCACACCACTACATGTTTGCAAGCGGTGCTTTGAAGAGTACATACATTAGTACTTGAGTTTTGAAACTATCTTGACCTTATTTTAAATTTCATCATTTGTTAGAAAGATATTTGAAATTATAACAACAAATGGCAGTTGTAGAAACAATCGTTTTTTTTTTAAATGCAATTCATAAAGTCATAATACCCGTACAACTATTTTTTAATCAGAGCAGTTGTTCAAAATGTTCACCATTCATTTGTAAACATAATCATGCCCTTTTAACAGATTTAATTTACGGTCCATAATCATTTGTGAAGTAACAGTCGTAAAGGCCTCTTGAATTCGAGCTCTGAGCTTGGGGCCTGTAGGCAACAAAGAAATCAAGAGGATTTAAATCGTGGGACCGCGCAGGCAAATGTCGTGGACCACCTCGTCCTATCCAACGGTCAGGATACCGTTAGTCCAAAATTTCGTGCACTTCCTGACTGGACGGTCAGGGTATGCCAGAAAAAATATTTTAGTTTTGAGTAAAATATGAAAATAACGCCAAATTATGGACAATAAAGGTTGCTTTGTAACATTTCTTGTTATTGCCGACAAAGGAAATTGATTTTCAACGCGACGCATATTACACAGGACCGTACTTAAAACCGAATGCGCATACAAAAAAATGACATTTTTCTAAATTTTAAAATGAAAAAGTTGCTGCGCATTTGGATTTGGGTTTGGGTTAAGTTTAGCTATCACCTTTTGAAATATTGGGACGCATTTCAGAATGAGCCTATATATTATGAATAAAAAGTTGATCATTTTTATTTGGATCCCTGGGTCTTGAAAATACAAAACGTAAAGGAATAAATTCTGCGAATTCTTCAATTTATTCAATTAATTTTTATATATAAATTTTACATATTTTTTTATATTTTCTTACATTGGTAATACTCCACAAATTCAAAATTTGGCGCGTTTATTAGACTAGTTCTAAATTTGATGTAATGTTGGTACTATAGTTGTTGGTACTTCGTAAAACGCCGCAAACTTGCATATTTTCGTTGTTGACATTTGAAACGGATTTGTTTTAATAAACACACCGATTTAACACAAAGTGGATATTTACGAAAATAAATTTGCATGGAATTTAATATGGAGTACCAATCAGTTGGTTTGGAATTGACTTAACCACAAAATTTATTATACGTGCTATGACAGAGAAGGAATCCAATGCATCTAAATAAGTTTTCTTTTCGTTTGAAGATGTATGATTAAATCATATTCAAGAAAGAAACATGTCAAATAATAACACTGTGACAAAAGTAAGGGGTCCTGGCAGGCCTCCAAAGAAAACTGCATCCTGTACGTGGTGTAACGAGGGTAAATTACCATTGAAATATGTTTTACCCACAACGCATGGTAAAAAAGAGTTTTGTTCAGAAACATGTCTATCAGAATTTAGGAAAGCATATGCAAAAGGTGCTTGTTTACAATGTGACAATGTCATACGTGGAAATGGGAATCCAACAAAAGATTACTGCTCTACGTATTGCATGAATAAAAGTCAGAAAAAATCTGATGTACTCAATAAAGTTTTGGCTGTGGCACCAACGACTACTTTGGATGGTTCTCAGGGATCCCCTGGACCATTTCAGTATGAAACATTTCAAACATTTGATTGGGAGGAGTATTTAAGAGAAACAAACAGTATACCAGCCCCACAAAGTTGTTTCAAACAAGCACCAAATCCACCACTGAACGAATTCAAAGTTGGTATGAAATTGGAAGCTTTAGATCCTCGTAATGTTACCTCAACTTGTATCGCAACTGTGATAAGTGTTCTTGGACCTAGATTGAGACTTAGGTTGGATGGAAGTGATAATAAAAATGATTTTTGGCGACTGGTAGACTCTAGTGAAATACATCCAATTGGTCATTGTGAAAAATCTGGGGGAATGTTACAACCACCGTTGGGTAAGATTACATTATTCAGTTATTTAATAATTTTAATTTATATAATTTATGTTAAATAATTAATTGTTGTTTATAATTTGAAGGTTTTCGAATGAATGCAAGTTCATGGCCGATGTTTTTATTGAAAACACTAAATGGAGCAGAAATGGCTCCAACAAAAATATTTCAAAAGGAGCCACCTAGTCCCAAAAGTAACTTCTTTCAAGTTGGTCAGAAGCTTGAGGCTGTTGATAAGAAAAATCCACAGTTAATTTGTACCGCTACTGTTGGAGCAGTTAAAAATGATCAAATACATGTTACATTTGATGGTTGGAGAGGTGCTTTTGATTACTGGTGTAAATATGATAGTAGAGATATATTTCCTGTTGGTTGGTGTGCTAAATCTGGTCATCCAATGCAACCTCCTGGCCAGAAAAATAGCAATACAGCAAATCGGTAAACTATTTTGTTTTTTAATCTAATGTATTACAAATATTTATTTTTGTGTTGTAGTTTTAAGATTAGGACATCTACAATTAGTTCAAGTACACCAGAAGTTCAATCACCTGAAGCAGATACTTCTGCACCTCCACCTCCACCAATTATAGTGTATCTGTTTAAAACATGTGAAGGTGGGCCTTTGATAGATACGACACAGCTGCCCGTTATGATTGACGACATTGCTCCCACTGCAGTTGCCAAGAGGCTTATCTCTGAGCTATTATCAGCTTCTAGTAAGCCAGAGACTGTTTTGAGTAGATTGGGGACACTAAGAGGAGAAGAAATGGTTATTACGCATGGTGGCACAACTTATACTATAAAATTACCTGCTTTATTGAAAGCTAGTGATTTGGATACCACATTTATCTCTTTAGCCTCTTCACTTGGTTGCTGCCAAAATCTATTTAGTAAGTTTCTTGCTTGTGTAGTTTAAAACGTAGTTTAAAACAATTTTATGTCAATAAAATTTATTGAAGAAATGGGTAAAAAATAACTTATTTTTCAAAAGAATTCACCAATTTTTGTTAATGAATTTTATAATTTTTGTGTAGTAAATATTTAGCTTATGTTGTTATTACACAGGTTTAGAATCATCTCGCAAAGAATGTTCTAATTGTGATAATAAGCCACCTCCAATGAAACGAAAACCTCCACCTGAGCAAGAAGCTGCTACTTCTACTACACCAACTGATGCACCTCTATCGGAATCTCCATTAGCGTCTTTATATAAAACACCCACACAAGAATGGGGTATCGAAGAAGTAATACAGTTTATAGAATCAACAGATCCTTGTCTTGGTGTACATGCAGAATTGTTCAGGAAACACGTAAGTGCTTTCAGTTTGTGTTCTTAAATGTTATTATTTGATTGTATTGTTCAGGAAATTGATGGAAAAGCTTTGCTTCTATTGAATTCTGATATGATGATGAAGTATATGGGTCTCAAATTAGGACCTGCATTGAAAATATGCAATCTCGTCGCTAGATTGAAAGGACGTCGTCATAATATACATTAATGTGCATTGCAAATTTGAATATTCATTCTGTTCTTTGCACTTTTGTATTTATTTTATTTACATATTTGCAATATTTTTTGCGGTGTTTTAGTACAATGGGTAAGTTTGTTCTTATTTACAACACGAAATTTGAATCGGTATGAATTTTGTTCTTTAAGAATACTATATAAGCTTAAACATTTGTTACGTTGTTATCAAAAGTAACACGATAATTTTGGATTTTATGTATCTAACTTTGTTTTTCTTTTTACATACCATGAGTTTGAATATATTTTGAACACTTTTTTACTTTATAACTTTAATTTTATAGTTCATAAAAAGAACTTTATGTGTTTAATACACATTTGATTTAATAATTACTATTGTTACTTCTAATATGTATACATTGTAAATTACTGTAATTATATTTCTCTTTTTTAAATTTCAAGTTTTATTTACATTTTAGCTCATTGCTGCAAATGTAGACAAAAAACTATTTTTTTGTACAAGAATAGATGTTAATTAAAATATATTCTTAAAAAAATAATATATTTTCAGTAATTTCAAAAATTATAAAATTTGTAAATAAATACATAGGTAAGATTGTGGGAAAAGTAATGTGATTGCAGCGAAAAATACAAATTATTATAAGCAGGATCTGATAAATAACTGGGAAATATTTCAGCTATAATCTATCTTTACTAAACATAATAAAAAGCAATTGGTATTAATTGCTCAATAGATAAAATGTTAAAATTTTTAATGTTATGTGTTTACAAAAAGATGGATTTTATTTTGTAAAAAGTATTGCTATAGTAATTAATACAATAACTATGGATTGGACAATTTATTAACTTGAAATATTTTTCAATAAATATATTTTGGAATTGTTCATGACTACTAAATATTGAATATAACACCAATCTAAAATATTTCCACATACATAGTTTTTAATTGTCCATACATTTGTTGTAATACCCAACATTCATTGCACAGACAATAGAAATAATATTTTAAATGTACAGTGTTTAACATTAACATTATATTTAACATTATATTCCCATACATGACTAAAATATTATTGACAGATTGACGTAATTTGGTGTGTATAGTTTATTCATAGTTGCTTTATCGGTCTTGCTTGTATTTGTTGTTTGTTGTTTCCTGACTAGCTGGTATAACATATTCAGTTTATTTTTATTTATATTTCAGTTTTGAAGTGACCATTTTGTTGATGAGTATCTTATATTGAATATCAATTATATTTTGCATAAATGTTTGTAGTAACAAATTTCTCTTTTTTTTGAATAAATAACATAACATGCATTACTACAATTAATAAGCCCTTCACAGTGTTTCTACATTCTGTGATACAAATACAGTATTTCTGTATTAGATTTAGTAAACAACATATCAGTTAACATTTCATTAACATACTTTTTGTTTGCTATGATTGTCATTCTATATAAAAATTTCACTAATAATTTGTTTCATCTGTACAATTACGTTTCATATTTAAGACTAACATATCTTAAAGTTTAAGTTGTAGTTTGTTCTTTTTTTTAATTATGGGGCATCAATAATGGAACTCTTCAGAATATTATTTTCGATATCTTATTACCTGTTTTTGATTACACTGTTGTCTATTTTGTTTTATTGCCTGACATTTTAAAATTGGTTAACAGACTTTACATCTGAAAATGTGTATCTATATACAGGGAGGTGCATAAAAAACGGACAGAGCTGTAGTATCGTTATTAGTCATCCGATTTTCAAAATTCAAAAACCGCATTGAATTGTTCAAAGTCCGTTATAAACTGGCAGTAAATAATATGTTTTATTTTGAAGCGCCTCTGAACAACGATTGTCAACTTTTTTTTTAATTGGCAACATATCTTTTTTTTTTCTTTTTTTTTCGAATTCTACTTTTTTTTCTGAACACAGCGATATAATAAAATCATATTTTGCAAGAACCGTAGCCGTAAAAATCAATTAAAATGTGATCACAGTGAAACGCAATTAAGTAAGCCATGAAACAAGTTAGCCAGATAGAAATCTTCCTAGCTTTCAAAAATTTTGCAGATTAGAAGCTAATTTGCGACAATTTGGTGCATTCAAGAAACCAAAAGTTCTAGTGCGAAAATTAGATGAAGAATTAGAAATGAAATGTT
>JAFFZR010028180.1:0-14175 GCA_018397195.1 Lethrus apterus | reverse complement strand
TCTGTACTTTTTATATATGTATTTTGTATTCTTTCTTGGAACCAATAAATGATATTATTATTATTATTATTATTATTAATATGGAAAATGTTAAAAAAAAATCGGAAACAGAATCTCTTACAATAAATCGTATTGGATGTATACAGGGTCATTCACGAAAGTGGTTCGTTAGAACTTTTCCCTGTTCCAGAAATATATCAACTTTAATAACTTGGAATTATAAGCTACACCAACTGATCTCTTATTCTAAATTATTGGCGCTCTCGTATGCATATCAACTTTGTTATTTTAAATGGAATGTTACATTTTTCATCGTTTTTCAAATTCTACTCAAAATTCTACACCAAAACTTATAAAGGTACCCTATACTAAAATCTAGCCCTTTTTGGAGTTTTTTGTTGTTTTAAATAAATTTTACCAATTGCAGTGGTATATTGAAAATTCTGTATTTCCGGAAGTACTGCACTTGAAATCTTCATTTTTGGCATTTTGCTAGTTGATACCATGGGCAACGGAAGGGTGTTAAAGTTACCAGGAAGTATACAGGGCCGCTTAAAATTAGCGACAACTTCCAACAACTTCTAATCAGTAAAAATCATTTTTTAAATAGAACCCCTGTATATTACTGCATTTTTAAATGCTCTTAGTAATGATGTAGAATTACTAAGCACATTTAAAAATGTAGTAATATATAGGGGGCTCCATTTAAAAAAAAAATTTAGAGCGGCCCTGTATACTTCCGTTCCGGAAATACAGAATTTTCAATATACCACTGCAATTAGTAAAATTTATTTAAAACAACAAAAAACTCCAAAACGGCTAGATATTAGTATAGGACACCCTTATAAGTTTTGGTGTAGAATTGTGAATAGAATCTGAAAAACGATAAAAAAATATAACATTTCATTTAAAATAACAAAGTTGGTATGCACTTCCGGTACAACCGGAAGTGATACGAGAGCGCCAATAATTTTGAATAAGAGATCAGTTGGTGTAGCTTATAATTCTAAGTTATTAGAGTTGATATATTTCTGGAACACGGAAAAGTTCTAACGAACCACTTTCCTGAATGACCCTGTATATTGAAAAGTGTGCCAGAAAAAAATATTTTATATTTTGAGTAAAATATGACAATAACGCCAAATTATCATCAATGAAGGTGTTTCGAAACATTTTATGTTATTCCCGCCAAAGGAAGTTGATTTTCAAGGCGACACATATTGAAATGGCACAGGACTGTAAACTTAGAACCGAATGCTCATATAAAATATGTCATTTTTCGAAAATTTAAAATGAAGATGGGACCGCCATTTTTGCGGATTTGGGTTTGGGTTAAGGTCGGTTATCACCTGTTAAAATAAAACCTATTTCAGAATGACCCTGTATATGAAATTTGCGACATAACGACAATCACAAGATATTTTTTTAAGATAAATTGCATCTTGTAATATTTACCTAATCGTTTAATGAACAACGTCTGAACAAAGTTTTACATTTAGTAGCTGAAATGACATATTTGTTAGTGAGTGACGCCTGTTATATATCCGTTATATTCAGTATGATTATTGAAATATTATAAATAGAAAATGTTGTACATTTAAGATTTTATTGCAACATATAGGCATAACTAGGACGTTAGCTTATGCTACATTGTTTTAATTTTTAAAAAAATATAAAGGCGAATGACTTGCAATCCCACATGTTTTGTTTCTTGCATGTATTTATCTAGTGATTGTAGGTGTTTGTTTTAAACAGGTAGGAAGTAATGCCCGTTCTGCCCGGGGATGTTGTGTGGCGAGTTCCACAGAGCGCCCCTTGGTCTTCACTTGAGCCTCTCGGACACTCGTAGCCCGTATTATTCTCTGCTCGCGCTCCTCCAGGGCATGGCAGCCATTACAGCTCACGTCGCTCACGAAGACGAGGACATATTTCTCGGTAAGTTAATAAATTCAATTCAATTTCGTTTACTTAAATAAGTTTATTCGTTTATAATTTGTTTTATTAAAATTTTAATGAACATAAATTTTGTAAATTGAATTAATTACAACGTTTTAATGGATCAGTGTATGAATTTGACGATTTTTCAAATTTTTTAAATTTTGTTTTCTCACCATCTTCTTTTTATACTGTACGTTAATGGTCATTTTTAGTTACAAGTTCTTATAGCAACTAATTATTACACCCCGTATACAATTTCATATATTTTTATGTAATCAATACGCATATTAAGATCTAGTTACCTGCAACCAAACATACGCGTTCGTTTACATGAGAACAACTTCACACCGAAACAAGTTGTAATAATTTTATTATAAAAGCGACGTCAAAGTTACAGCGGGTCGCTCATCTGAGGTAATTTATATAATGTATTCTTAATTAACATAAATAGAATATGATCTTGATCTTCTTATATTATTAGTTGCAATATTACGTTATCAATCATATTCAATTCTTATCTGAAACTATAAACTCCGTAAATGTCGACTGAGAGAGAAAATAAACTCTCGTAATCCTCCAATTGAAATGTGGAAGGCATGCCACGAAGAACACCAACCGGATTATCGAATATGTAGCAATATACACAAACAAACACCTACAAACACAAATATCTTTGTGGAAAATCACATTTTCGAAATGGTGTGTTAATTCGTGAGCTTTTTGCACGTCTACTCGTGAGTATAAAGAGCTTCGTGCATTTTCCTTTCACGTTCACGTCTACGCGTGTTAAAGATAATCCGCCGCAATAACCATTTAGACTCGGAAGGCCATGATATTATATTGCGGTTGTTTCGGGTACTTGACCACCGGAGCTCCTATCTTACGCCCGTGCGTCGTTACCGTCGATGAAATTGCACATCCGTGGTTGCCTTGACGTGTCACACTCTTTGTAATACGATCAACGCCACTAAGACACAGCTGGCCGACGTAGGGTGAAAATGATCATGTGCGTTTGAGAATATGTCGTTTCCCGTTGTTTGGTCGGCACTGAACGTATGGCGGTACATGCGTCCTT
Organism: Lethrus apterus; assembly: GCA_018397195.1. Taxonomy (NCBI): domain Eukaryota; kingdom Metazoa; phylum Arthropoda; class Insecta; order Coleoptera; family Geotrupidae; genus Lethrus; species Lethrus apterus. The sequence continues at coordinate 11,162 of JAFFZR010028180.1, read as the reverse complement.
ATGGCCAATATAGAGTTGTTTCGAAACGGGAATATCGGACGAAGGAAGAAAATTCGATGTACGATTGTCATTTCAGCGTTCGGAATTGAAATAATATTCATAAATTCGTGTTTAATAAAATGTGGACAATTGAATTAAATATTATTGCTGGTCGTATTACTATTGATATAAAAATACCATAATTTACAGAAAAAAAAACCTGTTTACAATATTAAAACAATTTTAAAAAATTATATATTACAAAATATTCAAAATTTTCCATGTGATCCACAGAAGAATTCAATTTTGTAAATAAAAAATTCATATTTTTCTATTGATAAATATTGTTATTTATTTCCTTCACAGTCATGGCAAGTTGCAAAGTTGTAACACAACGCAAATTTACGATGCATAAACTGAAGTTACAATGTAAACTACGTTGATAACTTTTGCGTCGTAAATTGCAAGATATGAGTCGTCCATTTCGAGGAAAATTCAGTTATAATCCCATAACGTCGCAAATTATAAGTTCCGCTTGCGTTGGAGCTTTCGGTTTCGAGTATTGGCAATATCCGCCGCTGAAAGTACGTCTCCCCACCTTTTCGGCTATAATTTTCAATCAGCCCGAAATGCTTTTCCAGGTTAACTGGCACCGTATTTGTAAAAAAATAAAAGGTTTTCTTTTTTCGCTTTGAAACTGTGGCAATGAACCGTGACGAAAGATAATAGAAAAGCTTGGGGCTTTGAAAAACCCCATTTCAGAAGGCATGCGCCGTTCGCGTTATTGGTTTTGTATTTCAGACAAGTTGGATAATTTAATCGTTGTGTTATCGAGCGTATTAACTACGGTCTATTGCACTAATTATTATTATTATATATTTATTTCAAACATTATGGCTCAACACTACCAGTATTGATTTGGTTAAGGCTTTATAATAACGTTAATTCATTTATTTTTACACATCTTCGTCATCTCACGTTTTATTTATATTCAAATTATCTATTAACCTTGTTCTGATCTAATCTTATTATAATTAATGTTAATTGGATGATAGCGGTAGAAATATTTAATTAAGATCGTAATTGTGACGCCTTAATTGATAACTTCATACTTAATTAATTGTACTTTATTAAATGGGTAAACTTTCTAATCTGAGATATTTATTACGAAGAAAAAAAACAAATTTATTAAAGTGCTCTTATTGTGCATTTCTGTCTATCGATTTAAAACAGTTTACTAAGTTTGTGGAAAACGAAAAACAACACGTTTAATGTGCTTTTTTGTTTCTGATAATGTTTCAATTTAATGTAGTGACATATTAATGACAAAATCAATAAGACACGACTATGAACGAGGGTAGTCCCAGAAGTACCCGACCTAACAAAGAAAACACAAAAAATTTGGAAAAAACTTTTTTTGTTTCTCAACATAATCTCCATTAAGCTCGATACACTTTTCCCAGCGATGTTCAATAGCTTCGATACCCTGTTTACTCCACCTCTTCATTGTTCTTTTACCACCGAGCCATTTTTTCAAGTTCGAAATGAGAAAATAATCCGCAAAAACTCGGCTTTATTGCGGCGAAACATCGCCAAACACTCGATGGAAACATCCTTACGACGTTGTTTTTGTTCCATTGTGAGCAAACGCGGCACCCATCTTGCACACAGCTTTCTCATGTCCAAATTTTTGGTCAATATGCGATATATGGCACTTTTTGAAATGCCTACCATGTCTGCTAGCTCGCGCACTTTCAGTCGGCGGTCATCCAATACCATTTTGTGGATTTTCGCCACCATTTCTGGTGGTCACCTCATTTGGTCGACCACTGCGATGTTCGTCTTGGCAGCTCGTACGGCATCGTTTGAACTCTGCCACCCAATATTCTATCGTTGTAAACGAAGGAGCAGACTCCCCTAGAGTAGAATCTAGCTCGGCTCTGATATTGGTTGGACTAAAACCGTTTAAATGAAAGTATTGTATCACATAACGGTGACCAATTTTTTCCATTTTTACAAATTCACTGAGAGCGTTGACTGTTGATGGCTGCCAAACAAATACTAAACTATGCAGCGTCTTCAAACTTCGAACTTAAGCTATGTAAGGTTGGTACTTCCGACCACAGGAATTTTTTTCAAATAATAACCGCTATCTATAAGTCAGGTCGGGTACTTACTACCCTCGTATGTCAGGCTCTGTCGTTAAGATCCACGTATGAAGTTAATTTATTGGCTTGCAATTTTTTATTGTTGTTGTTTGTAAAGAGAAAACCTGCTTCATTGTTCGATAAATATCTTTTGAATTATTTTTGTTTGATCTTGACAATCCAGGACGTGTCCACAACTGTCTGAGATCTTGTCGTACAAAGCGACAAATATATAGAGTGTGTTATAACTTTTTTGTTCATATTTTATTGGTACTTCCAAATATACAATAATATTGGGCATGTTCTATTTAAAAAAACAATTGAAGTCTATAACACACTTACGAAACATCCTGTATACATATAAATATTTTTAAATTATAGACCAATCATAATCCTACAACTATTTGTAGAAACTTTTTTTCTATCTGTCGCTGTTTACAAGTTATTGAGTTCCCTGCCAGTGAAACAGCCTGTATATACAGGCTGATTCTGTAATAGGCATCAATATTTTAAGAGATAGCTAACATTAGTCGAAACCTAAGTCTGTGAAAATGGCGGTCCTATGTTCAAGGGTGTGTCAAACAAAAATTATTTTATTTTTGAGTAAAATATGAAACGCCGAATCATGACAATTTGCAACATTTCATATTTTTTAATATGACGCACATTAAAAGGGCTAGAGGACCGTATTTAGAACCGAATGAATGCTCATACATATAAAAAAATTACATTTTTCGAAAATTTAAACTGAACGGCCTTATTGCGGATTTGGGTTTCGGACAGTCAACTATCACCTGTTCAAATAGTGGGATCTCTTTCAGAATGATGCTGAACATTGATTCTAACATATTTAATTCCCGGCCTTCACAAAAATGTAATGTAATATTGCTAATCTTAAGAATTTTGTGATTATAATAATAATTAACTTTAATTTCTATTCTCCTACATTGAATTATATCATAGACAAGCCTAGAATAATATCCTAAATTGGATCCTTGTGGAATTCCAGAGATGTTGGAACGCATTCATAAGAAAAATCCAGTTTGTTCTAAGAGTCTGTTGTGAATGTATGAGATTGTAAGGTGAAAGACCAAATCCAAACGAACTCAACTTTCTCTGATTTATAGGACTAAGCCATTGTAAAAATTAGTATAAGCCGTATATGCCTAACCACGATCATCGAAAACCTCACTAATCAATTGAATAATTGAAAAAAGAGAGATTGGTTTCCACAACGAAAAAAAAAATGCTATTTTTATATTGAGTTATAGAAGAACAACTTTTTTTAATATAGCTGCTTCCCAAACATCAATAAAAACAAATTTGGAAAGGGTTAATAATAGAAGGTACAGGTGTTGCCAATACAAATCTCCTATATCCTTATTATTAAAAACGCAAAAAATTTAAATCATCATCACAAGGCATTTTATTGTCACAAGACATAATTTTGGCATTTTATTTTACACAATTTTTATTAAAAGATTGAGTGAGTATCTGAAAATGTTTATTTGGTCAATTTGAAAATTTTTAATTTGTGGAACTAGTTAATCCATTTTAAATGGGAAATAATCTGATAATTCGTCGGTCTAAAAAAACTGTATTATTTTACAGTAAAAGTATCGTATCAAGCATTAAATAAATTTATAGAATCTAAACTTTTATAATTTTTGTTTTCGCCGGGCGACCCCCATAAACATTCAACGAAAAAGTCGTAAATTTCATTGAAGTTTTGATGCGTACAAGGACGCCTATTCTGAAAGTTCTCCATTGTTATCCCTAGAGATATCCAGTGTACGTAAACATTCCGTAAGATCAGTAAGCCGCGGTTCCGGGCTAGACTCACCGTAATTTCCGAACGTGGAGGTGTCGGTGACGTCATTCGCCGCTATTGGACTGTCCGTCGCCGCCGCCGCCGTCGCCTCAGACCGAAACAACGAAAGCGCATTCTCCAGTACGGAGTCTACGTAGAACGACCGGATTGATCATTCGCTTAGTCATACGCGGTCGTAAAAAGGCGGCTTCGAATTAACTGCATTTGTTTACCAGTTACGGGTCTGTTTTCGAACATAGCCATCTGGATTTTTGCGGCGGCGCATGTCGACCGGAATTCGTTCACAGTTCTTAAAGTTGACGTTTTTTTCGGACGTGTTTAGCAATAATTAATAAATTGGTGATAAAAGTGAAATTTTGAAGATGCGCGTGATTTTAATTTGAATTGTAGTTTTATTGGTCGGGTTATTGTTCGTTTTTATTTCATTTTTCGAGATGGTTTATCATCGAGTCTCCAGTAACAGTGAGTTTTAAATTATTTAATATAAAGTTTATTGATCGATTCTTAAACAGACTTTCGGTATGCACTTGTATGTACGCATCGGTCGTACATACATATATATATATACACATGAGAACAAATTTATTTTTGGAACACTTCAAGAAATAAGAACTTGTTCCCTTGTTCATTCCGTTTATAAGTGTTTTCTGTAGAATGTTTTCTATTTAAAAATTTGTAATTATTGATTGCGATTTAGGATATTGTCAAAATTTATACCGAAAATCACTTATTTAGATGCTACATTAGGCTTTTTAGTAGTAAAAGAAAAAAACATTAAACTGTCAAAAATAATAAACTGTCAAACATCTTGAAGTGTCAACTGTAAAAAATAAATGCTGAATTTGACATTCCATCAAAACAGTCAAATATAACATTCAATTGTTTATTTTGTGTTTTAATTACCAAACTATTCAATGTTGTTTGGGCGTTCCGTGTCTTTATTTTGATATTTTGTGTATATTTCCTTTTGTATGGAAATGTTTCTTTATTCTTATTAAAAATACAGGACATAAATGTAATAAATAATTGAAATTAATGTTGGAAATAATAATTACAAAAAGAAATGTCGAGCAACCGTCAAAAATATTGTGTAAATAAACTGTCAAAATATTTAATTTAAACGTCGTAACTTAAATTTTTTGATCATAAAGAATCTCATTGTCAAAAAGAAAACAAAAAGAATTGTTCCGTGAATTGTGAAAAAATCTTAAATATTTAAACAAATTTAATGTATGTTGCTAAAAATTGTCAATAAAATCAAAATAAATAATTTATGACTTTCGCTTTAAATATCGTTGTTTATAATTATGGATAATCACTCAAATTGTTATTTCTTACATATTATTTATTACTTAATAAATTCCTTCTGAATTAATGTCTTGGATGCATTTTCCACGTTATCTACATAAAATGAATTTTTATTTCATTACACGATTTTCTAGCAAATCTCGAATAAATAAAAGTATTTTGAATAAATGTCATTGCCCTTTTTCGTGCTTTGGCCTATGTTTGTATACAAAATGGTAGATTAGTGTATCGATTTGCACATAAATACTTCTCCCCCTCGTAGTTTTGATAGGTCGATTTCATTCAACGGGATCCATACGCACCAAAGTAATGGGTCACAGACTACAATCTTGTCTAGACTACGATGAGTTTCTTTTAGGCACGCACGCACCAATTTTCTACGAGGGAATCGATTTCCTGATTGCCAAAATCTGCTTTAGCTTCGGTAAACCTGTTTAAAGGTCTTGATTCGAATAGTTTCTTATTAGTTTTGACGTTTGAATTATAAGGAGAATCTATATTCAAATTTTCGGAATTTTCATTTTTGGGAATTACGAAAATGTTTTCTGTACGCCTATGCATAAATATGGGAAAAAATCATTAAATTCAAAATCCTCGGTCAAGTCAATTTTATTTATTAAAATTAAACATTTATGAAATTTTTTTCTTAAATTGCAACCCATATTTTGTCTTGATTATGAATAATGACACTTGATCTCCCTCTCAGTCCAGATAAGTTCTTCAAGCATGGGAAAAGTGATGAGAGGGAAGCATGGGAAAAAGCATTCTTAAAAAATTTGAAAAAAGGTCATTGAACTCGGATTTAATTATTATCGAAAATAATAGACTCTGTCACTCTGTCACTGATATCCTGCAAGATTCTATTTTAGGTCCTGTTTTATTTTTAATAAACTCCTGGATAAAATTAACACATCAGTAAAACTTCTCATTATTATTTTTGCAAAGTTTTAAATCTTAGTCCTATGTGATATTATAATTAAATGATTTCAACTAATGTTTGATAAATTAGAATGGTATTTTCGGAAAAAAACATGAATAAATAACAGAAAGAAACATTAATGTCAAACACATTGAATATGGTGTAAATGAAAAGAAAAAAATTGAATGTGATAGTAAATTTGTAGGAATTTGAATTCAGTACCGTGTAGATCCTCCTCTAGCCGTTATCACTGATTCGCTTCCATTCGTCTGGCCATGCTATTGATCAAATTGTGAATGGTTTCCCGGGAAATATTCTCCTATTCGACAAGAACGACTTGTTCGAGTTCCCTAAGATTCATAGGAGCAGGTATGTGGCGTCTAACTGATCGTATTAGTGCATTCCATAGATGTTCTATGTGGTTCATATGTGTGCTTCTTGATGGCCAGTCCATAGTTGGAACAGTAACAGGGGACATCATACACTGCTCAAAGAAATGAGGGGAACACTTTTTCAGTTGTGCGCTATAATCTAAATAAAAGACGACTGGAAGTATTCACCATGGTATATTAACCTTACAATATTACCTAACAAGAAACAATCAAAAATAAGTCTTAATTTAACGGTTAACTTAGAGTGGAGGCAAAAGTTTCAAAACAGTACCAAAAACGAAGTGTGATTGATCACATGCAATGTTGTCTAAGTTCTATTGGAGCTGGAATATCGAGCCCTAGTAACGTGTATGTCCTCCATGAGCACCAATTACAGCCTGACATCGTCGAGACATGGTTCGAACAACATTTCTTAGCGCATTTTGTGGTAGATTTTGCCATTTTTCGACAAGAACTTCAGCAAGCTCTTGGAGAGTCAGAGGTGCAACAGGACGCTTCCTAATACGCCTATCGAGCAAATCCCAAACGTGTTCAATTGGATTGAGATCCGGACTCATGACCGGCCATTCCATCACCTGGATTCCTTGCCCTTAGAGGAAGTTCATTGTCAGATTTGCGGTGTGAACTCTACAATTGTCTTGTTGTAGAATGAAACCATCTCCACAATTGTTTGCAAAAGATACAACATGCTCTTGCAAGATGGTATCCACATAAATATGTGCGTTTAGACGCTGGGGAACGACAACCAAGTCGGTGCGGCCGTCGATACTAATGCCACCCCAAACCACTACCGAACCACCTCGAAATCTGTCCACTTCCTGGATAGCAACTGCCGTATATCTCACACCAGGATGTCCATCGCAACGAGTAAGGGAAAACCGCGACTCATCGGTAAAGAGCACAGACCTCCATTGCCGAAGTTGCCAGTGCACAAGTTCCCAAGCAAACGTTTGGCCAATTTTATGGTCGCTGCTCAAACGAGGAGCTCGCACAGGCTACGTGGTGTCAGGATAGCTTCCTTTAGTACCATTGTTTGGTACCTATGCCAAAGTCTGCAGACAACGGATAAGCTTGTTTGGAGGTTATTTGCTACGTAGCGCATTGAACGCCCATCTACAAGAAGAGCAACAACCCTTGCGACCTTTTACCAGGACAGACTTGGATGCATTTTTGTATTTGTTAATGATATATCACTTTGTCTTTGTGACTTTTTTACATTTTGCCGTTTCCAAAACAATGAAATACGTATAAGAATTGATCATTTATCTAAAAAATAATAGACCTTCAAAATCGTGTTCCGCTAATTTTTTTGAGCAGTGTATGATCTTCTACGATGTTTTCTGTATAGAAATGAGCATTCATGGATCTCCCCCGTATAGGAACCAAATCCGTGCGAGCATCGTAACAAATTCCTCCCCAGAACATTATTGATCCACCAAAAAAATTGATCCTCGGAGAGATATTGCAGGCAGCAATCTTCTCTCCTGGCCTCCGCCAGACTCGTTGGCGTCCATCTGGTGAATCAAGATTTACTCTTGTTTCGTCGGAAAAAACTCGCTTCTAGTCGTCAATTTTCCAATTTACGTGTTCCCTTGCCAAACGCAGTCTAGTAACTCTATGCTCCCTGGTGAGCAGTAGTACAATAGCTGGTCTTCTACTGTCCAATCCTCCTTCATTAATCGTTTTCCTGACCGTTCGTGCAGAAATTGCTACATTTCAGGCTGCTGCTAGGGCTCTAAACTTAGGCTTGGGCTTGGGCTTAGCTCTAAACTGGTAGAACACATGTTTCTTAAGAGGACTTGCATAAGATATCGCTCATCTCTTGCATCTGTAGACATCTTACGACCTTGTCCTGGGATTCTACAGTATCTTCTATGTTCATTGAAACGTTTAACTGTTCTACTAATTGTTGATTGTCTAACTCCTAACAAATTAGCCACATATCGCTGCGTTCCTCGTTAACTAGAACTACAGCTTTCACGACATCATCTTCTCTTAAGTTGCGTGGACGATTCATTTCTTCTACTCTAAGTGCACTGGACTTTGTCCATCATTCATTTAATGACATTAAATTTAAAAAAAAAAAAAACACTAGTAAAACTGAATTTATTGGCTTCTACAAATCACTTTAAACAATCTTAATTGTCTTATTAACAAGCAATTGCAAAATATTACTTTAAATCTATCAAACAATTGCAATAGTGACAGAGGATATCGAATGCCAACGTACATAAAATGTTTAATGATTTAAAACTTCGAAAAATTACAATAATAATGAGAAGTTTTTACTCATGCGTTAATTTTGTCCAGAAGTTTATTTGCAACTCTTTTGTAATATGCAATCTATTAATGTTCTGATTTGTTATAAAACTATTAACACTGTTTTTGACATGTATTTAAATAAACACTAAAACTGAGGAATGTCAACTGTTGAGACAAGAAAGACAATCCATGGTTGTCTCACTGGTTCATTGGAATCAGTGAGAATAAGGACTGTAAAAAATTTCTGCATTCTTCGCTATGGACACCTCTCACTCCACGGATTCAGTACTATTAAGTAAAATATTTACTTTATTAATTACATTTTGTTTGTACTATAACTATTGTTGGTAACCTTTTCTGATTTCTTCTTGTTTGTTCATTATTATTTTAATTTTCTTAATTTTTTTCAAAATTTATGTAGATATGAGGTTAGTTCGAAAATAAATAATCGGTACCCTGATTATTTATTTTCGAACTCCACACATCCATAGTCCATACTTAAAGTTCACTTCATAAAATATAATTTTAGGAATTCTTTCTCTATTACACTGAGGCAACAGTACTTACACCAGATACTCAGAAAATCTTTGATACGCGTTGGTATTTTTCATTGTTATACTCATCCTTTTTAGATGCAAAATTTTTAATATTTAATAATATTTTAAAATTTTTTTCCAAATTACACTTTTTTAAAGATAAATTAACTTGTTAAATGAACTAAAAAATATAGCTTTACACCAGTCACACATAGAAAACCGTGTATGAGAACTAACTCGATTGTCTGATGAAAATCATATGCATTCATATTACATCGTGAGAGTCTCTAATGAGATTTTATATATTAATTTGGAACTATAGAATGTATTCGGTTAGTTTCTCTATTGTACATGTAATAATTGCGATATAAGGAATTTTAGGTTTTAAACCGACATCTCAGACTATTGATACTTCAACGCGATATTTTTAGGACAGAGTTTTGGAATTACTGCAGAACTTCTTTTATATTTACATTTAGTTATGGAGGTCATTTCATAAAACAATATGTACTGATTGTCATTATTCCTTTTTTGCGAAAGTGCTCTTTCTAAAAATGGATAATCAAACTTAAGTTGAGTCCATTTAATCATGACAAAGAAATCTTTATAAATGTGAGGTCCACAGCCTTGAGGATATTGTTACAAATATTGGACAAAACGTGAAAATAATGTAGTGTGTTGTGGGCTAAGTCGATATTCCAAGATAACACAGATAATGATCGTAAAAGCCAACAAGTTGAAGTAGCATTTTCTTCTAAAAAAAATTATAACATTAAGGAATCCTAAAAATTAATCTAAAATATTTGAAATGTTCAATAAAAAAAATCTTAATTTTTAACACCAAATACACGATGATCCATAAAGTATATTGCAAACTTGACGTTGTGACTTGAGGTCATGAGAAAAAATTACAAAGGCCATTTTGTACAATTCTGTGCTAAATTGTGTGATTATGGGAATTAGGTTTATTAAGACTTGTCGGGTCATGCAAATGAACTAAGTGCTTGTAAAATTACGAGCAATGCTAGTACATAAATAAAAAAACAAGATGTTGTATATTTCGGCTGTAAAATTATTTTGTTTCGTACTTCGTTCTTGTTTTAAGTAAATATTGCATTGCCATATACAGGGTCCTGTACCTCACCTCCCGTCTTCTGTAACTCAGTTATTAATTAAGTTAGGATTTTGATGATTGCAGACGTTCCCTGTACCTCTGAACGTATTTCAGGAAAATGTTTTTGATTATACAGCGTGTCCCAACAAAGTGTGACGCCATGATGATATATCTTTTTAAATTATATGCTATACTTTTTTTGCTTATTTGGGCGTCTTTTATCGTTGCCTACATATTCCTAAAATTGAAATCGGTTCGATGAAATCGGCGAAAAAAAAATAAAAACGAAAATAAGTCGATTTTACACCACTGGTTTTAAAAATTAATAAAAAACGCAAATAGTACCTGGTTAATAAAATTTTGCGATACACCCATTAAGTAAAGTCTAGTAGTCTCGTTAACCAAGTTATACAGGCTGATCAAAATCTCGTGTCAAACTTCTCAAACTTTAAAGCACTTTATCTTTCTTATTTTAAATCGGAACCCCTACATATTTTTCGATGCGGAATTAAAAAACAAACATTTTTTCTAATTATAACCCTATGGCAATTCCTAACATTTTAAAAGTTATTCACCAAAAACTCATTTTATCAACTATTCCAATAGCAATTTTAATTGATAAAAATCGAAGGTGCCTTTGAAAAACATTTTATTAACATTAGAGTTTATTAAAG
>JAFFZR010028179.1:0-14179 GCA_018397195.1 Lethrus apterus | reverse complement strand
GGACTTAGAAATCAGATTTTATTCAATAAGAAAATATACTTTTGAAAATGGAATAAGGACTCTTTCTGATAAAAGAATACCGACAAATTTACACACAAAATTTATATTCCAAGTCTTCCCCCAACAGTCAATGGGTTATACAGAGTGAGCTACTGGAAGTGACCACCACGTGACCACATACGTTACAAAAATAGTGTATTTTTTTGTTTTACTGCTACCCATACTGCTTATTGTATTTACGTTCTGTCATCTGTCATTTAACGTGTTTGAACGTGTGTTTATTCTTCTAAGTAAAAAAAGAAGTCATTTTGAAGGTATACAAGTACTGATCAAGCTAATAATTTGACACTTCTCTTCTTTTAAGGTTATATTTATAAAATAGTACCAACTTAGCAATGTCGCCACCTTAAAATTTGAGGTCACGTGGTGGTCACTTCCAATTGCTCACTCTGTACATAAATGAGGCTTTCTTCTATCTGTTATGCCTTAAATAGACTTTCTTCCACTTGATGCAATTACTGTTTATCGAAACTATTAAGGGAAGAAAGATTGGCCTTTTTTGGCACAACTTTAAGTAGTCTTTCTTCCATTTGAATAGCCACTTTATTGTGTATGTTTTTCTACGTAGACTTTTTTTTATGAAAAGGTTACCATTTTCCTTTCATTTTGTTCTTTCCATATTAACAGTTTTTTTTTTTTTTGCTGAAAGTCTAATAGGTCTTATCACGAGTATCATTATGGTCATCGAACAGGAAATAATAAAAAAGTCTAATGGAAGGCATAGAAGGAAAAGGAGACCGTGGGAAGAAGAAAACTAAGATAAGAAAATTAAAAATGTAATCCATAGGAAATTAATGTGAAAAATCGGGCCAAAAATTAAAATAAAAGAAGAGAAAATGGGAGAAATTTGTGTGGAATACAAAGAGAAGAAGACGAAGGAGAAAAAATAAATAAATAAATTTCAAGAAATATCCATTTGGGAATTGATGTTTGAGTTAGGTTGGATTAGTTCAGAAAACCTAATTCAAGATTAATTAAACTAATTTAACTAATTCAAACCAGCCAAATTCGAAGGAACTACAAAGATGAAGAAACCTCAATAAATTTTAAAAAATAGCCATAATTGACTTTTGGGTTACAAGAAATTGGGCATTCTTCAGTTGTGTTGGATCGGTTTAGAAATGCTATCTGACAGTGTAAGCCTTTTTCGATTTCAGAATTTCAGAAAAGAGCCAGGTGGAATAAAAACAACATTACTTATGGGTTGTTCCTTCCATCAGAACGAATTACCTTCACATTTGCAACTTTCATTATAAACACAATTTTTGTTAATTTAATTTCTTGAAAGAAAATGGTGGCAGTGAGGAGATATAAATAGGAAATGAGCATATCATGAGTTTAGAAGAAAACTGTGTATCACAACAGGAAAATGGAAATGAAAGTAAGCAACGACTTGTGAAAGAAATATACAAGGAATTGTAATAAAAGATAGCATGGCGATCGGAGGAATAATGTCACTGGAGAACCTAAATGAGGAAAGAATTGGTTAAGAGAAGAAAGGTTGAAGTGACTAATCCATAGGGATTGGAGTGTGCAGGTCATGCAGTTTAAAAATAAAATAAAAACAGGTAGGACATGAATGCTTAATGAAAAGAATTAACAAATGTTATCTTAAAAGAGGGCATGGGGATTCGACATTTTATGTAGTCTATTTCTAAACAATGTAGAAAAAGAAGCAAAGAAGAAAATGATAATTCCGAACGTGCAAACGAATTTCACGAAAGAAAGAAAATCATGGAAAAAAATACAAATACATAATTCATTTATTTCAGACTCAACCTGTATATAAAATACAGGTGAGTGTAATTGGCCCAAAATTAAACCAAACCAAAATTAAAACTATAGTGAACTGTAAAATCAGTTTTCAGTAGTTTTTCACAATTTTTTTTTTCGCCCTAAAATATTTCTATTCCTAAGTAATTTTTGGAAAATAGTCAAGTCAAGACAAGTGTTAATTTAATTACTAAAACTTAAATTCGAAAAATATACATTGATTATCGCTCGGTATTATGAATGGCGTGCCACCTGTTGGACTAATGCCGTACTTTGCGGCGTCGCCGTCCGGAAACGTCGCGACGCCTGCGTTTTGTTCCGGTAGTCGAGTGCTTATTTCCACGTTAAACCGCTAGAGTGAACGAGCGTACGTTTCGTTAAAATTTTGCTTGCGTTAAAAGTTTGCTTCGAAATTTCAACATAAATAAACATTATTATTATTATTATTATTATTGTTATTATTATTGTTATCGTGATATTTTCAATTTCGATTATCGACGTTTTAGGATAAAATTTGCATTGTTTATTGATTAAAAGTCGCGAAGAATTAATAAAAAAAAGCAATTTGCCGTAGTTATTTTGTGTTTTTATACCTATTAAAGGATTGGAGTTTTCTTTCACATGAAAATTTTCCGTTTCAACTCAACGACTTTTTTATACTGAAAGAGGCTTTCTGTCATCTGAAATTATTTTGTTTTAACCGTATATTTTGTCTGTATAGAAATCTCTAAATTGAGGGAAAAGAGAAACCTTTCTCCCAAGGAATCTTTGTTTATACCATAAGATCACAGTGTTGGAAAGAAAGTATCTTCCTTTCATTTAAAATGTCTCTCCTCCACTCACTTGTAAACGAATTATATTTATAATTTTTCTAAATGTTTTTTTAATATTTCATTGTAATTTTCGATTACGGAGCGAACACAACCTAAATGAAATAATTGAAATATTCATATCATGTTGTTTGATTTTATTTCGATGTTCCTTCTCCAGCAGCCATTCTTTTTAAGCCCCCCCCCCGTCTTGAACAATTTCTAGATACGCAATTGCATCATTCCATCATCGTTGACTGCGAGATAAAGTATTAAATTTTTTATTTTAACATTACGAGTTTTTGACAAATTCTTGCAAACAGTATACTGACGAAAACTCAAAGTTCTTCTGATAATCATAATACAGAATTTCCCTCAGCTTTTAAATTACTGATTTTCCAACGTCCGGCCACAATTGATTAGAAAATAATCAGAACGTTCACAAAACCTCCATTGATGTATCGACATTCCGCCGCCAGATAACGCAGGAAATTGATGAAAGCTCCCGTCATATAACTACAAAGTGCGGTTTTCAATCCTGCGGCGCCGAAATGAGCTTTCGAAGCTGTCAACGGCATAAATGTAAATGCCCGGATACGACCCGTCCTTTATAGCAAATGGGTATGTCTACGACGTCACGAAAGGAAAATATAATTTTTTTTTCAAAATATTTTCTTGTGGAAATTGTGGAAGGTCATTCATATTAACAGAAATCGATATACAGGATGTAAAAATATTTTCCTTTATGTTTTCCCGCACTGTATATTCTTTCAGCTAAATTTTTGTGTCGAGTCCATCGAAAGAATTGAAAAACAAACGAGAGTCGATAATATATTTTCCTACAACAATAAAAAAAGGAACACTGATTTTTAATGGGAAAACCTCTTTTTCACAATTTGTATTATTTTTATTTACAAATTGGGTTTATTATTCAAATGATCTTACAAAATGAATTTTCTGATTGGAATCGGGAAAAAGGTATCCAACATTGTATCAAATTTTAAAAATAAATTATTTCGACTTCATGACTTGCTAAAAGTCAAATTTATGGGATTTAAATATAAACAGAATCCTCATAGACTGTAAACGTTATTGCATGATTGAACTGACTGAGGCACGAGCATCAAACTTGTCTTCAAAATTATCTTAAAATATAACAACTCGCTTCATCGATCTTCGCTTTAAAATTAACTGTAAAGTTATTACTAACATTAAAATTGTAAACGATAATAAATTTTAAAAATTAGAAATTATTGGCAATTAATGAGGTTGGCTTGAATATTAGAAAGCATTATTATTTGCTAAACTTTATGGGATTTAGAAGCCTCATCAACTGTAAAAATTGTTAAGGTACATGATTGAAAGACGGATGTCTAACTAACTGAGTCACGAGCATCATACCTGTCTTAAAAACGATCTTAAAATATCGCTCGCTTCATCGATCTTCGCTATAAAATTAACGGTAAATCAACATCAAAATTGCAGATGATATTAAATTTTAGAAATTAATAAATTATTGGGAATTAATGAGGTTGGGTTGAATATTAGAAAAGAAATTATTTGCTAAAAGCCAACTTTATGGGATTTAGACATAAACAGAAGAATGACTGTAAAAATTACTGATGATTGAAAGACGAATGTCTAACTGACTGAGGCACGAGCATCAGACCAGTTTTAAAAATTATATTAAAATACAACAACTCACTTCATCGATCTACATCAAAATTGTAGACGTTATTATTAACAGAAATTTCTACCTTGCAAATACGACAATATTAGTGTTAAGTGAAGCTTGGCAGAAAGCGTGGAGGGTAAATAGTACATTAGGAAAACGGCATTGTTACCAGACATGTAATAAAGCGATATTAAAGATAAAACAAACCAGTGAGAGACGCGTTTGCAATGATAAAATTACGTTTACGGACGTCTTGAATAAGTACATAATTAAATTTCGTCCAATGGGAACTACGTTTTAAACGACGTTGTTATTTAACATCAAGATGTTGGAAAAAGGTTGTTCGTTTTTCGCGTCGCTTTATTTGTACCGTTTTTCGATTAAAAACGTAACTAATTCTTATATTTAACCGTAAGGAATTGCACGAAAAATAAAAACGAACAATTTTTCACGCCAATTATCACTTCAATTTTCCGAAGCTTTCTTCGTTCCATTTCCACGTATAACAGCGACGAAGTGAAATCGACCGAAACCAATCGTTCTTTGAGCGTCAGCGATGACGATAAACACTCCATAGTTGAAAAGCGACGTCGATGTGGCGCTCTTGGATTTCTAACGCCTACAAATCGACTCCGACAGTTCGTTAAATACAATCTTAATGAATCTTCAGCCCCTCGAATCCCCAACGAAGAAAATTGCTTGACACTGAATTTTTTTTTATTAAATTAACTGAGAAATTCTCAAATGAAATGAACAATTATCCACTTAATCTAGTAGAAATTCGGATTTATTATGAATGAGTCGTTTAAATGGTCCGGATTGCAGCGAAGCGTTTTATCTCGTAAAACAGATTATTCATCTTTAAGCGCGTCTAGGATTGTTATTCAAACACTTGAGGATTAAATGCGAGCTTGTCGACCAGACTTACGTCGTTTTAACAAGCAAACAAATTTCAGAAATTCGTTAAATTAATGTTAAATGTTTGCTGGAATTTTTTTTATTATTTTACAACTGGGAATGAAGTTAACAATTTTGAAGAGTAGGAATTAGGAAAAAATTTAGACCAGACCTGTGTCTGGCCTCGCGACTTGTTACTGCTATTATTTTCTATCTTCTAAGTAAAGTTTTTGCCACCACGTCGGCCTAATTTTGTTTGGGTCTACCTCCATTTCTTCGTTTCTGAAGTATCTCTTGCCGAATATTCTTCGCGGAGATTCTCTTCATGTGGCCCCCCATCAGCATATCTGTTTTTCTTCGACGTGCCCTGGTATGAATTTCGTTCCTAATTCATTTATATCTTCATTCCTTAAAGTGTCTCTCATCGTCACACCTTTAAACTCGTCGTAGGAACTCCATTTCTTGAGCTTGAATTTTGCTTTTCTACTTATCAACTTATTTCCAATTGTTTTTTTTTCTTAATTAATTCTTCTTCCGTTGATCTTTATATTCTTCGTAGTTTTGTTAGATTTTTTTTTTCAAATATTTCTTTCTATTTATTTCTGAATTGAGTTCCTTTGGGTTTTATTAAGTCAGGAAATTTTGGTTTGAACGATTGATGTGATTTGGATTGAATTTGGTTGAAGTTGTATTCGTTGAATTAGATTGAGATTGAATTTAATAGGGTTGGCAACACAAAATTTAAATAAAATAAAAGAAATTTGTGTGGAATTCGATTAAATCGTGTTGAGTTTTTGGGTTTGACTTATTTTTTTATTTTGTGCTTTGCCCCCCCCCCCCAACAAGAAACAATTCAATTCAATTTCCAGGCACGATTGATAATAATAATAAAAATTTTTACATCCAAACCCAAGCTTATTGACTTGGTTTTGACTACGTTATTAGATTGGATTTAGTTTAAATTGATCGTTTTTCAGTTTTTTTTATTTCTAATTTTTTATTTCCAAATTACGTAGTTCGTGTTTATCGATTAATTAAAAATCCACTTACATGATATCGCCGAGTTTGAGACGTGTTTGTATGAGCGCACATGATTTGTGATCCGAGGTGGTGACGGCTCTTCGACGTCGTGCGTACCGACTCGGTGGTATATCGTCGGTGATGCGTACCGCCGGTGACGAACCACGACGTCGGTTCGACATGTGACGACCGGCCACGCCGCCCAACATTCTGTAAAAAATAAAAAGAAAAATTTAAATAAAAATATATACCTTTTTTATTCAATTTATTCATGAACTTTTTGAGTACCTCTGGCGTCTAATGATTAGGACTACCGTAGTGGGTTACTACGGTAGATTAGAATCCTGATCACAGCATTATTTTATACATACAGAGTGATTCTAAATGACTGCGTCGTCTTTTGCAAATGATGCACGGAATTAGCTTTTCCCGCTCAATAGTTTATATGAAAATGTTTATATGAAAATGTCATTAATTAAAATGTTATTCGTTGGAAAGTAGACATAAAAGTCACTTTGACAATTAAACGCCAACAAAGTCAAAGGCGGCACAAACATTCATTTACAATCACTCCGTATATAAAGCGCATTGTTCCGACGTCGATGTTTGTGAACATCTTCCGAGTAATCTGAGCATCTCCAGTGGCGCAATTGGTTAGCGCACGGTACTTATAGGTCAGTATGTCGTGAGCAATGCCGGGGTTGTGAGTTCGAGCCTCACCTGGAGAATTTTTTTTATTCAGTTTTTTTTTAATTTAAATTTCAGCGAAATTTTTTTATAATTTCGTATTTTATAACTGTCAACGTCAAATTTAACTGTCATTGCCCGAAATAGGGCAATATCTAAGTTAATGCCATTAGTAGTAGTTAGTTTCATGGGTCAATCGATAATAGTCTAATTTTGGAAATTTAACTGGCAAAGTTAGCTGTCAGCATATAAAAAATAAGTTAGATTTTTCATAAAATCTGTAACTTATGAACATAAAATAATCAAATGAGCAGGTTGGGTTGTGCTGGCTCCGTAATCGAAAATTACAACAATGAAATATTTTGTTTCATTGTAATTAGCCCCCCGCCAAATTTTGGCAAATTTTATTTATTCCCCCCTCACAAAAATGTATATTAAAGAAATTTAATTAAACCTTGTGGTAATTGCCCCCCTGGATCCGCCCATAAGTGTGATATAGGATTTGTAATCGACATTATTATTATATTAAAATAAATCGACGGGGGTCGATTACCAGCGCAAAAAAAAAACAAAAAATATCTTAATACAACATTTCGAAACGAAAAATTATTTCTTGTTTATAAAGTAAAAACCGGATAATAACGAAGGAACCAGTACGTTAATTATCGACTACAAGCAGTCGATCGTTGAAAAAAAACATAATTAATTAAAGCACGGTAAGCTCGGTTCGAGAATAATCCCAATTAAATTTTAATCTGGAGCCGGAAGGAAGAATCTGTGGGCGTCAGCAGTTCATCTACTGGGGGGAGGGAGCTTGCAACCATTATTTCGTATTTACAAAGTAACTATTTAATTGAATAACTAAATTTTTGTGTATATAAAAGTTTTACGACTGAATAATTTCAATAGATGATTTTTGCTTAAATCCGCAGAAATTGCAGTTTCGCCTAGAATCTTCCGCCATATTAAATTATTTAATGTCATTTTATGTAAATATAAAGAGCGGTACAAATAGCTTAAAATTTTCAATTAATTAATAAATAAATATTATAATAATAAATCCAATTAAATTTATACACTAGATTTTTTCTTTATGTCATGTCGATATTTAATAAAATATTGTTTTTAATTGTATTTGGCAAAATACAAACACACAAAATGGCAAAATATGAATGCAATTTAAATGCAATTTAAATTTCAAAGCGAAAAAATCAAAATCCCATCTGCAAGTAACCGCGGATTCACATTAATGAGAAATGCTGCGAAATTTTAATCTAATTCATAAACCGACTGCAATTTTCATCATAATTCTACGTAATTCGATCAACAAACTTTAAATTGCTTCAAAAGTTCGAAACAAAAATGATCAGCAATAGGATTGGGCGTCAATGTTCGAATTTAAATTTATTGTAAATTGGCTTGAATCCTGTTTTATGGTGTTTCGATCCTCATTCCCCGTGAAAATCTTTCTCTTTTACTATGAACGTTGGAAAACCTATTGTTTATAAAAATTATAAACATGAACTAAAGAGAAAATATTTAGTATTTACAAAAAAAAAAATCAAAGTTGACGTTTGCAAAAATTCATAGTCAGGCATGGGGTCCGAATACAACTTGGCTTTTTTATTTTATGTATTTTTTTAAATTGAAATCAATTGGCCATTAATTTTTCTATAATTTTTTATTAATTTTTCTTATTTTTTGTAAAGTTTTTATAACTTCTTTTTAATTTTTGAACGACAATCGTTTGTTTTTTTTTACAGATTAATCTTGTTGACATGTTTTTCTATTAAATTTTCATTCAGTAATTAATTTTTTCTAAATTTATTGGTAATATTATTTACCAGATTTTTCCTAATACATATTGTTATGAGTTTTTAAATAACTCCATTTTTTATTTTTCAGTTAAAATCAGTCATAATTTTTTTATCGATTTTTTGTTTAAATTTGTTGTAATGTCTTCGGGAATTCATTTTGTTTTATTTTTTTATATTTTTTTGCATTTTTTATGGTTATTTTGAAAACTATAAATTTTTCGTACTTTTTACGGTGATTACCTTGCGGTCTCGACATGAATTGATCGCTCATAGCAGTCGTACTGACGACGGGTTATTTGCCCAAAAACTAACGTTAGTCTACGGAGGTGAGCTTTCAAGCTTGTTGTGTCAAATCTTTGTACATTTTTTGTTCCTTTAATTTGTGTTTCCTTTTGGGTTTTACGTGTCTTCATTTTTACCAACGTTATTTGTGAAAGAAGTAACATCCAATTTTAAACGCTTCCTCCACCTTTACATCTACGACAATTTTAGTTTTTGGAGTAATAATAATATTTCCACTAATCTATTTCCTTGCCTTTAACATCTCATGTTATTCGACCTTATTTTCCAATTTTTTCCAATTTTATGTTTAAAATTATCCCATTTTCTTGGTCCATTCTGTCAATTCTTACAGTTTATTTAGACGTTTAGTTTTTCTAAATTCCTTCCATCGAGACTCGAGACATACATTTTCCATTTAATGAAACGATTTTCAAAACGAGATGAACTTCAAACGCAAACAATTTTGAAATCCTCGAGATCTTTGCGATCTTTACGATCTTTACGATATGATGTCGAGTCGGGATGTTTGACCCGAATGTGTCGAGCAACAGGTCCCCGCTCTCTCTTTCCGTGTTCAACAAGTGCTGGCTCCGCTCCCAGAATTTCCCTTGTATTGTGATGTATGCGCGATGTTTTCAACCCTCGGAAAACACCAACAACCAGTTGCATCGGGACTTTACATTGAAGCAACATTTTAAATTATGGTTTCGAATTGTATTTTAGTGCGTCCAGTTAACAAAGCTCGTCAAAGGAGAGCGCATATTGTAATTTCAAATTGTAAGTGCACAAGGGGGTAGGGGGCAAAGTGCACTTCATATCCGACGCCACACGGCCGGCCGCATTTTCAATTTTCAATTTAATATATTTATAATTGAAACATTAATTAACGCAGCGATTGCACGCTCTATTTATCGAGTGCATGAAACATGGGGTTTTATTCAATAAACGTTTGAACCGGAAATTTGATGATAATGCTCAAAAGTTTTTATCAGAATTCCAATATATATAACAAACATATAAACATAACAAAGAGGATGGATACGAGGATTATACCTGTTTAATTCATGTTTGGCGGTGTTTTATGCGTTTAGATCTGGTTGGTTGGATTTACTTCGTATGTTATTATTTATTATTATTATATGTTTTATTATTTTTAATTTAGAAACATGACGACACGTTAAACACAAATTTTAAAAATGTATTTACGAAATGAAATGAAATACCGCCTAAAGGACAAATAATTTTTAAAAATAATAATTTGGTTAATTGTAGGTATTCGAAGAGCCATTTTAATCCCGTTGGTTATGCGGCCATTTTGAATTTTAT
Organism: Lethrus apterus; assembly: GCA_018397195.1. NCBI lineage: Eukaryota > Metazoa > Arthropoda > Insecta > Coleoptera > Geotrupidae > Lethrus > Lethrus apterus. The sequence continues at coordinate 3,833 of JAFFZR010028179.1, read as the reverse complement.
ATCCCGACGTACAGCCTCTTAGCAGATTATATTTGCGAGAGAAAAAGAAAACGAAGTGCTTCGTGCGACCATTTAACTTCTTTTATGCAGATTATTACCCCCCCCTCCCTTCCTTTCCAACCTCAGTGCGAGTTAGTTTTCGTTCCACGTTAATTTTTATAAAAAAATATAATGGTATTTATCGTTATTATTTTTTATAAAAACAAATTTATTGGACAATATTTACTGATCAATCAAGAAATAAAAACTAAAAAAAAAAGAATTTGTTTTTACCGATAAATGATTTTTTGTTTCTATTTAGAAATCATGTTTTATGGTTTTTTGTTTTGTTTTTAGACAAAAAATTTTAGTGCAGTTTTTTGAGGAACATTTTGTGTATTTTGTAGAAAATCTAAATTTTTGTACATCGTCTTACATTTTGTATATTTTTATGGATAAATTATACAGGGTCATTCTGAAATAGGTACAGATATTTTAACAGGTGATAGCTGAACTTAACCCAAACCCAAATCCGCAAAAACGGCGGTCCTATCTTCATTTTAAATTTTCGAAAAATGTCATTTTTTTATGTAGGCATTCGGTTCTAAGTACGGTCCTGTGTCCATTTCAATATGTGCTATCACCTGTTAAAATTATCTGTAATTATTTCAGAATGAACCTGTATATAAAAGCTAAGTAAGAAAATATTTAATCTGTTAGGAAATATAAAATGAAATTCAATAAAAACAAAATCAACATAAAAATAATAATAATAAAAAATTAAACGTTGATGTCATATCTTAAACATTTTTCTTACTGTTGGTAACATATTTCCTTTTTTTGAAATTTTTTATGGCTTTTTTTGTTGATAAAATAATTTTTTTACATTTTTTATATATTTTTTTAATTTAAAATATGGTTATTAAGTAATTTAAAAATTTGTCTAAGTATTTCTGGAAGATTTTGATTGAAGCTTATAATTTTTTATATAATTATTTTCTAGAAAATCTACATTTTTTGTTTAAATTTATACAATATTTTATAAACGATTTTTTTTCTTTTTATTGTCATTTCATTTATTTTTTAATTTTTTACTTTAAAAATTTATAATGAATTCGGGGTTCGAACCCAACCTGACTTGTAGTATGTATTCTTTTATTAAAATCAATTGTCCATTTTATTTTTCTATAATTTTTTATTAAATTTTGTTATTTTTTGTAAATTTTTTATAACTTTGGTAATTAATTTTTCTAAATTTATTGTAAATATTATTTAACAGATTTTTTTTAATACGTATTGTATTGATGTCATATCTTGAACATTTTTCTTTCTGTTGGTATCATTTTTTTACATTTTTTATTTAATTTATTTAATTTTTTATTTCGCATCTTCTAGACGTTTTTGTTTTGTTTTATTTTTTTAAATTTTATTTTCCACTTTGCCCCCAACAGCGAATTTTCTGGATGAATGTCTCTAACCGCAAGTTTCTTGATTTATCTTCTTATACACACATAATTTTTCCCCACATTTTCCTTTAATAATAAATGGCTCTGTCTGGTCTTTTTAAGCTTTTCGTTCTGAACATTTTTCTTTGCAACTTCATTTCAGTTTATGTCACGCTTGCACGATTTTTCTCTAAGTTTTGTAACAATCACCTATGGATTCGAACTTTAATGTTAAATTTTCATATTTAGAAATGTTACAATCTTCTATTATGACGTTAATAGATGCACATTGTTATGGTTGGTTCTAATAATTTCCATTACTATCAACATCTTCTCGATCCCACTTACAACAACTTGTTTCCTTAGTTGAGGACTTATCCAATCAATATATTTTCATAACCTCAAACAGTAGGATTAAATGGTGATTTGATCGATTCGTTTTTAATGCGAGTCGCGTCTTTCGCCGTTAAGCTTTTAGCGTTCCTTTTATTAAATTTTATCAGTTTGATGTTATGTGCGGAGCGGGAGCAATAAAACGGCACTTACTTGAACAAACACGTTTATTAATTACGTTTTTATTAGACAAACGTTTTATGTCGATAACGAAAGGGGTAATAATGTCGGAGATTGGGTTATTAATGAAACTGGGAACTCGAAGGTAAACGACACCGTAAAATTGATTTTTCCACGACTGGGGGTAGTAAAATTTCGCGAACGTTTGGAAATAAATAAATATATAAAAAAACTCGTACGGTTGGTATTCCTCAAGGATCAATTTTGAAACCAACCTTGTTTATGATTTACGTTAACGATCAATTTTTTTGTAATTAAATTGTTTAAAATTGTATTATTTTGGATTTTACATTACATACATGCCACTAGATTTTTATTAATTACTTTTGGAATTGCAAATAAATAAAATTAGTAAAAATAAAAGTGTCACTACAGTCGCTTTTCATTAACTTTTTTACGAAATTGGTCTTAAAGCTGCAAAAGCTTTTATCGTCTTATTATTATTATTTGTTTTAGTCAAAAAAATTGTATCAGTGTCATCGACCTTTAAAAAAATCCCCTTTAAATTATGCAACATTTTTTTTAATTGAATTGTTACGAATGTTGAGCTTTTTTTAGTGTATTTCTTTTTTATTAGTGTCATTGACCTTTCCGTCTTAGCAAGAACGTTACATTTCTCGTCATACACAAATTTTAGATTTTAAATAGGAGACGATCGTATTTTTTTTTTTTTTTTAATCGTGTAAATCATTGGAGATAAAATTGCTTACTTGCTTGAAATGGGTTCTATGGTTATTGATTCATATGAATCTTTTCCGAGACCAGTAATAGTAAATATTTACCTGATTATTCTAAGTCTGTATGTGTGTTTTTAAAATTTTTGTGAAAGTGTAAGAGCTTGTTACTCTAAAAGTCCGCCTATACCTATAGAGCAACGTTAATTATATGCCAACGGTGAATACGAGAAAGAATCGAACCCGAGACTCTTGCGCATCATACTACGATCCAGCAAGCCAAGCCACACCGGGCTGTCGATATAAAGTTTGTTATTTTCATACAAAAGCTGAAATCGAAAGAGGGTTAGGTATTAAAGCAGATTTGTATATCTGAATCTCGCCCTGTGGTTGCGTTATAAGTTTAGATGGCTTGTCTATGTATTTTCTTGTCTATATATTTTTTTTTTCTTGTCTATGTATTTTTGCTTATGGTTTATGTATTTTTGTATTTAACTTATTGTATTATATTCTTGTATATTCTTATAATGCAATAGACACATTATTATTATTAATTTATTGAAAAAAAAGTATTGTCCAAATATTTATTTAATGGAACGTTTATTTTTGTTTTTTATGCGCTTTTAGTTGATAAAGCAAACCAGTTTTTACATTTTTTTATTTTTCATTGAATTTTCCATTCCAATAAAATTTATTGAAATAATTACTTACTTACTTATCCCGAACCCTCTTCTACCCTTGGTGTAGAGGTTGCGAATTCTCGCCATTCTTTTCTGTCTTGCACTAGTGTCTTTGCTTGCGCCCATGTGACTCCTCTTTCAGCTAGTATTTTGTTAATGCCTGTATTCCATGTTGTCCTTGGCCTACCTCTTCCCACACTGTTTTCACTTCCCTGTCTTCTTCCATTCTCGGTATATGCCCGTACCACCTGAGTTGTTGTGTTATAATTATGTTAATTATACACTTTACTTCCAGCCTTCTTCTGATCTCTTCACTTCGTATTTTATCTCTTTTGGTTACTCCCTCAATTTTCCGCAGTATCTTCATTTCTACAGCTTGAATTTTGCTTGCCATTTTTTCTGTCAAAGTCCATGATTCACATCCATATGTCAGGATGGGCACTAATATTGTTTGGTATACTTTTGTTTTCGTTCGTTTACTG
>JAFFZR010028178.1:0-14219 GCA_018397195.1 Lethrus apterus | reverse complement strand
TAAACATTAATTAATGAATCAAATTTTACAATTCCTAATCCCTATTGCGTCCCACGTTACGACTTCTATATACTCCAGCTATTGCTGTAAGACTAGGAAAAACGTGGAAAAAAACCTAGTCGAGTATTTCGACCATTATCAAGTTTAATTCTAAAACAATTCAGTATATTATTAAATTATTAATGTAAAAGTAATTTAAAATAATTTCAAATACAATAAATTATTTCAATAGTAACTCAATAATGGACAATTTAAATTATGTAAAATTATAAATAATACATAATTCCCATTCCGATAATAATATAGCTAACTTAATTTTGGTTAGATGTAGTTAATCAAATAATTAAATTGTTATACCCCTTCACCCCCAAATTTCCACCCCGTACATTCCTATGTTGCTTACGCAGCTTTCCAGAATGTCATCTCCTCCCCAATGTTTGCCTCTCTTTTGTTCAGTACCGTCCGTCGTAGCGCCGCTTCTGCCTTACTTGCCTTCTCACAGATGTACCTGATGTGCCCCTCGAAGGTTCCACTTGCCCTCAGCACACACCCCAAGTACATCCATTCCTTTACTTCCTCTATCTTCTCCCCTTTCCAATCCCAGTTCGGTTTTTTTCCACCTCCAGCTCTTTTCCCAAATATCATCACCTTCATCTTCCTTGTGTTCAACACTAATCCTCTTCTATCCAAAAATCTCTCCATGCGTCCTAACATAGCCCTTAGACTCGCCTCTCTCTCCGCCAGGAGCACCAAGTCATCTGCGAAGGCCAGCGACCAAACTTCCCCCTTCCTAACTTCACCCCTCCATCCTGCCCCCTCCTCAGCACGTCTTCTAGCTCTGATGTATACAGGTTGAATAGCATTGGGCTGAGCGGGCATCCCTGACGTAGCCCCTTTTTTACCCTAAACTCTTCCGATATTTTGTCTCCGACCTTTACTCTACATTTTGTTCTTATTGTACAGCCTCCCTATCCTTCCTATTATCCCTTCCTCTACTCTCCTACGTCTCATCACCTCCCACAACTTTCCTCTCTCAACCCTGTCAAATGCCGCGCTTAAATCCACAAATTCAGCGTACAGACGTCCTCCCTTCTTCACGGTTTCCTGTCCCGCCAAGTAATTCAATATGTAAATATTGTCCCTGGTCCCCCTCTCCCTTCTGAATCCGGCTTGCCCTTCCGGTAGCATATTTCCCTCCTCCACCTCCTTGTCCAATCTTTGTCCTAAGATGCTCGTGTAGATCTTGTATGCCGTATCCATGAGCGTCACCCCTATATAGTTCTCCATCCTCCTCTTGTCCCCTTTCTTCCAAATCGGCACCACTAGCCCCAACTCCCACCCTCTTGGTGTTGCCATAGCACCTTTCCATATCTTGTTCAGGAGGTCCAGCAGTCTCTTCTTACAATTTTCTGTAGCGTTTAACCAGCTGCCGCTCCCCACCCAGTCTTCGCCGGCCGCCTTGCCCTTCTTCATTTTATTTATGGCCGCATGTAGCTCCTCATAGGTTAGCTCACTCGCACTCACCAATTCCCCCTCCATCGTTTCTCCCTCAGTCGCCTCCTTCGGGGCCCCTTCGTTCTCCCCTTCCAGTAATTCCATGAAATACCCCTTCCAGCTTTTCAGATCAATCTCTCCCTCTGCCCCGCCTCTCCTCTTGCCTTTCCTCCTTATATACTCCCATATTTCCGCCTCCCCTTTCAGAGCCTTCACTTCTTCTATATCTCTCGTCTCCTTCCTTCTCTTTTTCTGCTCACATAGTTCTATAAATACTTTTTTGTCACTGCCGTACTTTCCCCAACGTCTGCCTCCCTCCTTGTTATATACACTGCCGTCTTGGCAATAACACAACAGGCTTGATTTGCATTGATCGCTCACAGCAGCCGTATTGACGACGGGTTAATCGCCCAGAAACTAACGTTAGTCTGCGGAGGTGAGCGTTTAATGCAATGTCGAGCGTGTGTTTCAAACCATTAGAACTCGTTAAAACAAGCATTACTTTTATTTATCATTTTTTCCCAAATTCTTCTAAACAGTTAAAATTAAAAATAGTTTGAACCCTGAAATGCATACTAGCCTATCTATTTACACATCCATTGATGTAACGTTGTACGCAAATATTACTCGAATAAAATAAGGGAATGAAAAACAATACAAATTATTAGGTAACTAGAAAAACTTATTATGAATTGAGGTATTTTAGTAATCACTTCACTGAACTAATTTAATAATAATAAATGTTCAAAATGGCGTCCATTTTTATTGATGCAAGTTTGGACTCTGCGTGTCAAAGATGCCTGTGTTCGTATTAACATCTCTGCATTTCCCGGATATTTTCAGCGGCTTGCATCACACGGGCGCGGGGCGGTTAGTTCTTCAACAGTATTAACCGGATATGGGTGCACAAACTGTTTTATGAAACACTTGAGCACTTCTTGAACGTCCCAGATCGTGCGTTGGTTACCCATGTTCACGTAGTCGTGCACTGTTGCCGAAAATGTACGTGAATCGGGCACTTGACGATTTGACGTACATTACCTAAAGCTTCCCCGTACAATAACATCATACCCGTCAATTCGGTAAAATTAATCATCTTTAATAATTAATTTTAAAATTTTGATCACAATCTCAACGTACGGCAATGCAATTCTTTTAATACTGATAACATTGTAAACAACACAACAGATTTTGTTCCAAAAATTATCTATTGTATATACGCACTGTTTACCCACATTTGACTACTATCTTTAATACACTTTCTATTTATCTATCTTTTACTTCATTTTAAATTTGGTTGTTCCAGACATACATATTTGTATATGTTTAATATAAAAAAATATTGTTTTTTTTGTGGGGGAAAATTATGGTGCACTTTTGATGTACTTCAGTTTTTAAAATATAAATTATTTTCTGCTTCAGAACACGATTCAGTCGAGACATTTCGTATAATTTGAAATAATGTTTTGATCTTCAATTTTCAAAAACCAAAGCTTACTTAGATTTTAATATTCAATTATCGAAAACCAAAGCTTACTTAGATTTTAATCTTCAAAAACCAGAGCTTACTTAGATTTATTTAAATTACTTTTATTTACATAATTTTTGGTATTTTGGTAAAATAATTATATTGTGCTTATATTACCTACCAAAGTGAAAAAATGTTTCTTATTTATAATGTAAAAATATTATTATATATCTGCAATTTTCTCTTCCGTAATTGATTATGAAAAAGCATACCTTTGTAGACGCACATTAGTAGAATGTACTATTACTTTGAAGCGTAGTGGTCTTTCCAGCTTACTGTTACAAATCTCGGTACTTTTCAGGCAACTAATTAACGTCACCGGAAACTATATTGCCACGTAAACGAGCACAGGCACAAAGCTTTTACTTTCACGACCACTGAAACATGCGTAAACACTACGACTACTCTGGAAGACGTGAATATAACTACAGATCCGGCTTTAACATTATTTTATATCAGGACTTATTTAAAGAAATTCAATTCAACGATCACAAATTATAAATAAACATTATAACGTAATGACAATCTTTTATAAAGTGCGTTCATAATGAAAGGAACAAATTTAATAAAATTCTAAAAAGCGATAGCAGGCAAAAAGCTCGGACACGTCGAATTGCCATTTTTTAACCTACAATACAACATCGTATCACTTCCGGTTTGAGCGCAAAATACAAGTCTGTTATTTTAAAGAGAATACCTAGGTATATATTTCGTTGTTCGAACGTATTTAAATGCGAAGGGGAACTATCGAGTGGCCAGCTAGGTCATCTGACTTAACTCCATTAGATTTTTTCCTATGGAGTTATTTAAAATCCAAGGTCTATTTAAGAAAGGCGAATAATTTATATTAAATTTAAGCGAGCGGATACGTAAGGAGATTCATTTAATAACTTCAGCAATGTTGGAAAATGTGCAAGAAGAAATAATTTCCCGGCTTCGGAAATGTTATGAAGTAGGTGGGCAACAGTTTGAACATTTACGTTAAGAAGAACTTCAATTTATTTTCCACTTAGTTATTATCTGTTATGTATTTCTTGTAATATCTCACAAATTGTTTAAAATAAACATACACATGAGGGTTTACTAAAAACCATATTTAGTGGTCTATCCAAACCCGTAAAAATATATAGTGTGTTCTATTTAACAGACTTGTTGTCTTTTGCGCTCAAACCGAAAGTGATAAAATGTTGTAGTGTAGGTCAAAAAATGGCAAATCAAATATAAAAATCGACGTGTCTGGGCATTTTTGCCTACTATCGCTTGTTAGAATTTTATTGAATTTGTTCCTTTCATTATGAACGCAATGTATATAGGTATGTATATGTATCATTTAAAGATGAAGACAATGACTATTTCGTTAAATATCCTATCATTTCTCTGAACTCATTAACAGTTTTCAACTGGATGAAGAGCTTGTATTAATTAGTTTGGATGTTGTTTCTTTGTTAAGCAATATTCCATTAGCTTTAGTTATTGAAAATATAAGAAATAAATGGGAAATTATTAAACATCAATGGGATCTAACATTGGAGGTTTTTTGTAAACATTGTTACTTACATTTTCGAGTCAAGTATAATGGCACGTATTATTCCCAAATTTTTGGCTGCCCTATGGGCTCTAACCTTAGTGCTATTATAGTTCAGTATAGTTGTAATGGATTCTCTTCTAGATGTATACATTCCGAAACTATGTTTCCAACTTCTGCTTTTTAAAAACTATGTAGACGATTTGATATGTGCTATTCCTCAAGACAGAGTTGATGAAATTTTGAACATCCTTGATAATTATAATAATCACATACAGTTTACTGTAGAAGAAGACCAACTTATTGTGTATTGGTATCACTAATTTTGTAGATACATTAATTTGTTGTCTTACCACCCAAGAAAAATGAAAATTAATTTTGTCATTGGTATGAAAAAAATTATTATTAGCATATTGCATCCATCACTTTGTGAAAAGAATTTAAATAAGTTGAAATGATGTGAAATGTTATGAATAGTGATCGTATTTGAATATTCAACGAAGCGGCAAATGTTTACGCGTGTATCGCACTATTTGTTGCCAAGCAGAACTTCGAACGCTTGACTTGATAGTGACACGGCAATCAACCAACTGAGTTGTCACCTCGGAATAATGCTGCTTGAAATTCATTATTTTGCTGTGCGAATGATGTTTTTTTCAGCGCTGCACCAAGCATAACATGATTCAGTGGCGGCGCAATAATACGAAGTATAATAAACATGCTGTCTATACCCTCCCAAAATTATGAATTAGCCACGCCAATGAGAGAATATTTCAATCCGAACACTAATTATGAATTGAAAAGACCGAGAAAGTGAAAAAAAGTGTTTTTATGCGATAAAAACTTTATATGTACTTTTTTTGGAGCAAAAACTGTTGTGTTGTTTACAGTGTAATGATTACTAACCTACTTCAATGGATAGTAAGTTTTCCTTCTTATCTAATAGTTTTTATTGTTTTTCATTCGCCTATTTTAATCGAGTAATTTTTGCGTATTACGTTATATGTATCAATGTAAATCATGTAAATACATAATAAATACACAATAATTTATAATTATGTATTTTAGGGTTCAAGCTATTTTTAATTTTAACTGAAAAATTTAGGGGGAAAAATATGATAAATAGAACTAATGCTTTAAGCAATGGACCTGTTATTCACGGCACAGATGAAATACAAAACGATATAAAACTTTTCAAATCATTTCGTCTAATAGATGAGTTAACTAACACATGGATTAGTTTCTATCTACTAGAAAATTTTATTTCTGCCAAACGCGGGGGGTTATGTCTGTTGGTTCTCAGCTTGCTAACACAAAAGACAAAATGTCGGTCGACTATAAGTCTATACTATAAGTCATAATTTATAAAATCAAATGTCAATGTCCAGGTGTGTGTTGACCAAACCTCTCAACAATATAAAACACACAATATAAAAGTGATTGTTTGATTGTGCCCTTGATACACATGTAAGTAGTCATAAACAAAGAATGGATTATCACAATAGGTGTTAGAAACAGAAAATAATTTGAATAAGCGTTTTTGGAAATGCTTTATATCAATGAAGAATGGAATGTAATGAACTCTAAATCAGACATCAAATTATTATGCAGCATTTATATTTATTTACTCTATGCTTGGAAAAACAAATTTCGTTCCGCTAATTTTGTTCCGCTAACGCAGGCCTCTCTCTGCACATACGTACGTCGAACTGAATGTCGTAAGTTTTTACTTATATACATATTTTATGTATTTCGTATCTAGCGTTCCAAAATTTAGATGTTCTTGTAATCAATTATATGGCACTGAGCTCTTTATAGTTTTTCTAATGTAATTTGAATGTAAAAATTGAAAATTGGATATATATATTTTATAATTGTGTCACCGCATAGACGTAACCTCGCATTTAAGGTAATCTATCCCAACAATAGTCACTAACATTATTATTATCTATCGATCTAAGCCTTGATAAAGGAATAAAGAAAATCCGAAAAATTGGCCAATAAATAAAGAGCTACATAAATTAAAAGATCTTTTCACATAACCGCAGCCCCGATAATTTCCCTTATATTTATAATACATGTAGTTCTTTCAATCTATCATTGATATTGTGGTAGAATAATTTATCTGAATTGTGTTACAAAATAATGATATTTTTCTGTACTTTATGAAATTACGTGGCAGGAAGTTATAAATTGTATTCCGGGCCTGTCTACATGCAATTCGTGAAAGTCGTTGCTGCTCCTGATGGAGAGAGCTATAAAATCTCGGATAATCATTTCCCAGGTGGTTATGACTCTACAAGAGTGCAATCGCAGTGGGCACTGAGTGGCAGCCGTCGTAAAACAAAAGCCAACACTGCCATACATTCGCTCTCAGATATTCGAGTGTTTGCCGTAGGTTGCGGGAGAGATATGTGACACTCACACTTTCGATATTAAAGTTAATTGTGGCAAAGTACGTTTTTTAAATATCATCAATAAACAAAAAGTTTTTTTTTTCTATTTATAGAACATGTACAAATTATATGACATAAAATAATGAAATGCGATATTTTAATTTGCATCCATAAACAATTTTGATAATAGTAGTTTACGTAACAAGTGCATGAACTAGTGTACGCAACACGTGCGTGAAGTATCATTATGAAACGAGTATGCGAAGCATATGAGAGTTTTATCTACAACCGTAAATATGAAGAAGAAAGTTACCGAAATTCGTTAAATATGTTAAATGTCACCTGCAATGTAATGTCTGTCCCTAAATGTTTCATAGCAACGGTGTCAACAAGTACGGACATTTTGCCGTGGTTGCCGTGGATCTGCGTCAAATAATTTACTTTATCGCACTTGTGTTATAATGAATTACTTTACGCACTGTTTGGAGTGCGAAAAGCCTACTTTATGCACCGGTTGTAGATAAAATATTTTTTCAATTTATTATTACAGGTTTGGTCATCTACTATTTCTACTATATCTTCTAAATGAGAAAATGAATACGTCAGTAAATTCCTGCTCATTGTTATTTTTTACCTTATGTGTGATAATTGTGGATAATAAAATTATTACTCCAAAGATAAAAGAAATGAAAATGTCAAAGTCAGATTCCTGCCACTGTTGATCTTGAGTATTAGTAAGCAAGATGATGGGAGATAATTATTATTCTAGTTATTAAAAATATATATCATAGATAATATAACCTACACTGGATAGAATGCACTCTTTCTAACAAATGCTATAAGCCTTAATAGACGCTTTGGAGAATATTAAAATATCAAAACTTGCTTCGATTCAATTTATATACATTTCAAATTTACTAGTGTCAAATTCTTGGTTGAATATGCTTGAAATAATACTTATCTTTTATTCTTGAGCATCAGCCAGTAAAACTCAAAGTGCAATAAAATATATTTATTACAACACACCAAATATAATATAAAAATGTGTTAAGTAATCTTTATCTAGCAATAAATATAACAAACGTCAAATATATTTATTGATTGATAAAGATTACGAAACATATTTTTATATTACATATATTTGGTGTGTTGTAATAAATATATTTTATTGCACTTTGAGTTTTACTGGTTTATGCTCAAGAACAAAAGATAAGTATTATTTCAAATTTATGTATTTTAAATTATCCGTATCATTAATATTTCGCTTTAAAAATCTTCACATTAGATTATTAGTAATAGTTAATGATCTAATTTTTCAAAAATCAAATAACACTTACACGTAAAAAGTTTATGAACATAATGATGTTACATCTATAAAAAAAAAATTGTTCACAATTTTCGTCTGCTCCATATATTTCCTTTTGTCCTCTTCGTTTCCTCTTTGTAGATATTTTCCATGCAAATTTCTTTTTCTGCTTATTTCTTCCATATATTTTTCGTCCATCCAAACCTTCTTTTTCCTTGCAAATTCCTAGTTCCTATATTTATTACTTCAATATTTGTCTTGCTTTTTTATCATAATTATCATATCCCTCTTCCTTGTCGTTTGCTTGGATCCTCGTCTGGTTGTTCCTGTGTGTTTTGTTAGTTTTTTGTCTCTTGTAATTGCTCTAAGCCTTCGTCCCATTTCCAGCATACTCCATTTATTATCAATTTTTTATATCGCATTTTTGTCTTGTATTCTTTTCCTCTTTCCTCCTTTGCTATTTGTCTTATTGTTTTTTGTATTCCTTATTCTTTTTTCCAATGGTCTGAATCAATGAAGATCTTTTGTTGAAGACTTCTTCATTTACTTTTGTTGTTTAAAATGTCGATTTTGTCCATAAGGCTTTGTATTTCTATCAAACACACATTCTCTCCTATTTTTTGAGCACTTTTTATTTTAACATCCACTTGCAATCCTTTTGATAAAAAGTTGATAAAACGTTCCTCTCAGTACTTCATCTCTCAAATTATTGAGTTTAATTTCGGAGCGAATTTAATCAGCACCTGCTGTGCCAAGGTGTTATAAACAAAGAAAATTTACTTTCTAATCAGTTTTAAATAAACTTTTTTAGCTTGTTTAAATAACGGAAGTGCTGTTTCTGCTATTTCTCTTCTATCCTTTCCTTCAAGAACTCTATTAATTTGTTGTCTTTTTTAGTTCTACAAAAATTGTTCACAATTTTCCTCTGCTCCATATATTTCCATTTGTCCTGTTCGTTTCCTGTTTGTAGACAAATAACTTGACACAAAAAGGAACGATATTAAAGAATATTTTTAAAGAAACGCTATTAGAGAATACGAAAAGACATGAAAACTTATTTAAATATGTCATAAATTTCAAATTTTTTTTGTTGTAACCATGACAACGATATTATAATCAGTATAATTCTTTAATTCGTCATATATAGTTTTCTCAGAAGTCTACGTAAAGATAAAAAAGATGATACATGGTGTATCAGCGCCTCTACCATTTGGAGACTAACAATGGTTTGGAACAAGGATAACGTTTCAGTTGGCCAATCCAAGTGGATTTTCTATCTTGTTATATTTTCTATGATAGATATGTCAAAGTGACTGAGCAAATTTCTGCCTAATTAATAGTAAATTGATAGCAATTGTTTTCACGGCGTACTTTTTCGAATGAAGCTGTAAATCATTTATCAATTTACTTATTAAACTGATTAATTAATTGTTACATACAGTGTGTCGCAATTTAGACTGCAGCACCGCTGTATTTTTTTTTATATATTATCGATTTAAAAAATTTCTTTTTTCTATTTATACCCCTCACTAAATTGTACTTTTAGGGTATGTTACTTTCCCTTCACGGTAAAATGCTAGTCTACTACGATTTAAAATAAACAGCAAAATTGAAGAAGTCGTATTTTTATCAAAAAAACTTCTTCATTAAAAACAAAAAACAAAATTTCTTGGTCCAAAAAATGCGAGTAATAATCTCGCAAGTTGGCCATGGTTTGTTATTTTACTCTTTTAATTCAATACAATAACAAAAAACGATGCTTAATTACCTAAATAACCGTATTTTCAACTAAATCACAATTAGCATGTGTACATTTGGACATTTTTTGAGATTTTCAATTTTGTTTGTTTTTGATGAAATTTTGGCTTAGATTATTTGAACGATTCTGAACAACTTTTATTAACAAGTTTTTTTGATAAAAAGATCCTTAATACGACTTCTTCAATTTTGCTGTTTATTTTAAATCGTAGTAGACTAGCAATATATCGTGAAGGGAAAGTAACATACCCTAAAAGTACAATTTAGTGAGGGGTATAATCAGAAAAAAGAAATATACAGTTTGGAACAAAATTCATAAAATCGTTCTATAATGTTTTTAAGAAAATCGCTCGGACAGGTCAATTTTTGTTTTTGAAATGCCGTCTTCTGACGTTAATTTTTTTGGAATGATGTCATTTGTTTTTGCACAATGACGTCATCATAATTTTTTTTAAATGACAACCCCCACTTTTTTCTTCTGTTTTTAATAGACCTTCTTACTACTTAAACGGTGATGTAAAAAAATTGGTACCTCACATAACAATTGTTTTGAATAAATGACACATTTACTTCAGATCGTCAGTGGTTATAATTTAGTAAAAATAATAACCGTAAACATTCTAAATTAAAGCAAATAACAGTAATTTATGTATCTAAGACGAAGAGTGAAGCTTTAAGGTGCATTGGCGTCATTATCGATTTTTTTATATGACACCTCCTATTTTTTTTTGCTTTTGATACACTTCCGTGATGTTTAAGTTGTGATTACCGAATTAATTCTTTACATAAGAACTTTTCTGAAAAAAATAACATTTTTTCTTCAAAAAATTAAAATTTTTGCTTAAAAGAAAAAATTTAAATGTGTCCTTTATTCAAAAAAAAAATGTTATGTAAGGTACCAATTTTTTTACATCACCGTTTAAGTAGTAAGAAAGTCTATTAAAAACTGAAGAAAAAAGAGGGTTGTCATTTAAAAAAAATTATGATGACGTCATTGTGCAAAAACAAATGACGTCATTCCAAAAAAAAACGTCAGAAGACGGCATTTCAAAAACAAAAATTGACCTGTCCGAGCGATTTTCTTAAAAACATTATAGAACGATTTTTTATGAATTTTGTTCCAAACTTTATCACCATACTGTATAGGCACGTTCTTGCCATAACATATTGTTTATTTTCTTGCATCATCAGTTTCGTAATGAGTATAAACGTTTACTCTAAACGAAATCTGATATTGTTATTTGTTTCTTTTTAGAACTATACGACGGGATACATAAATCTAATATAAGATAAGCAAATTTGAACATTTCTACTTTCTATTCCCTACAAATCCCAATAGACACACAGCTATGGCATCTTCGCAGCATACTTTCAGTCAACCTCTAGATATTCTCTTGAAATATGTTGACCCATTCTTCCTGAAAAACCAACATTTGTTGAGGAGTTTCTAGATGCACAGGTCGACTTCCAATCTAGTTGGTTCCATAAGTGCTCAATCGGATTGAGATTTGGGCTAAGAACTTGCCTGTCCATAATTTAGTGTTCTTACAGAAACTATCTAGTGTGACCTGCTACATGTGGTCTTAAATTATCATGCTGGAACAGAAATCCAAGGCCTATAAAAGCTCCAATAGGTACCACATGGTTCGCAAGAAAATGATGGGTGTACAGGCAACTTTGCGTCCAGGTATAGAAGAAATCTGGACGAGTATTAAAGGAGATAACAGCCCACACCATGTTAGATCCTGCTCTAAACTTATCATTTCCTGAACAATTCCTTCACGATGGCGTTCACCTATTCGTGTCCAGACTTAAAGACGACCATCACAATGTGTGCCGAAACTCGTGGCTGAAGAGCACCAGTATTCCATGCCCCAATCTGCATGTTGTTGAGTGAACGTCAGTCGGTTCCTTCTGTACTGGCCTCCTCGATCTTAGATTGATTTCTCGCAATCTAATTCTTATGGTTTTCATTGAGTTCCAGTGGCTCTTTGGAGGTCACTTTGCAGGCCTCTAGCAGTAGATCTACGTCGTCTGATCGCACAATTGCGCAGAAATTTGTCTTGTCGTCGACGGCTGCCGCACGTTTTCGACCTTGGCCAGACATAAAATTCCTGTTTCCTCAAACAGTACCAGTACCCTGATTACAACAGAAGGGCATACATTCAATTGTCTTGTAACATGGCGATAGCTACGGCCTTCTTCTGAAGTTGCCGCTCTTGCAACTTCAACTTGACATAGATGCCTCATTTTAGTAGCAAGAACAGAATGACCATTAATGACATACATACACTTGACTGTTACTGTAGGAATCTAGAGCTATTGATATTCAGAAGACGACCTTTTGTCCTGATTGATTTTCATGTTTGATTGTTTTTATGAGGTGATAAAGTAACCCACCTACCAAATTCCAAAGTATTTTTTAAGGTAAAAAAAAATTCATGGTGTTTTTATTGGCGTAGTATGCTAACTTTTTTATTATCTATTTCATTATTACAAATTATATTGCATATGAAGCCATATTACAAGGTAAATCCTCCCATTTCACATGGATTATCTAGAAGGCCGGGGATTTTAATATGCGCCACACGAACAGGACGTGGTATGTAACGAACGTCGTTGGTAGGCATTAGGCCACCGCGCGCAGCGCCGCGCCGGTTTAATGCAGTTTTTAATAAAATAATGGGGGCCTCCGATTCGAATCGTCTTGGTTAATTTCCGTCGAAGTTTATAAGTGTGCGAAGAAAAATGCCATCGGAACGCGCACGCCTACGTCAGTTAGCGATGGTCGTCACGTAATTTGTTTTTGCAAGGCGATTGTTTAAACAATAATTGAATTCTCTGGTTTCAAAACCCCCTAAATCCACTTTTGTGACTTTTTCAGAAATTAAGAAAAACTGTGTAACTAACTTGTAGCGGTAACACGTTAATGATTTTTTTCCCCCAAATTCCTATACAGTATTAGATCCTAAAATGACACAGCGGACAGACAATATACTTACAAGAAAGTCACAATTTTGAAAATAAATGGATTTAGTGGGGTTTGAAGCCAATTATTGAATTTAATGGAATTTGTAAGTCAATACTGTGAATTGCGTGTGTTTTGATTCCCAACAAAGTAGGTTTGAAAAAAGGGAAAGCGTAACAATGAAAAAAAAACAAAAGAAAACTTTTTATTATTTGAAAAACAACAAGAACGAAATGAAATTAGACTAATAGATCTATATTTATATTACCGAAGGTTGGTAGGTTGGTGGCTTTGTTTATTCACGTTCTGATTGGCTGATGTGGATTTAGTGGCGTTTGAAAATTATTTCCAACAGATTTGGTGGAGTTGAAACTAAGGCAAATTATAACAGTGAATTCTAAATGGAATTTGTGGGGTTTGAGATTATTAGAGTTTACAAATCAGTAGAGATTTTCATAAGGATCCTGTTATGCTATCTAACTCATATAACATTAAAAATGGATTTAGGGGGTTTTGAAGCTAGAGGACTCAATTATCGATATAATTTTCGAGTCTGTCGTACAAGACTTTTATTAGCAGTCATTGACGCGTTTTTTTTTTGTTTATCTTCGTTTCACAATTCGAATAATAAAAATAATACGAAATTTAAAATAGTAACAAAGGAAGAACTTGAAAAAGGAAAATAAATCAAAATTGGAATGCAAAAAGTGGGGAATAAGAGAAGTTCTACGGATGTTGATATACATACATGAAGTTTCTGAAATAGTTACGTTAGCCGAAATTTAAATGCGTAATAACGGCGATGCTATGTTGTGCCAGAAAAATTATTTTTTGCAACATTTCATGTTATTCCCGCCATAGAAAGCTGACACTTTTCAACATGACGCACATTAAAATGGGTACTGGACCAATGCCCATTAAAAAAAATACATTTTCAAAAATTTTAAATGAAGATAGGACCATCTTTTTTGCGGATTTCGGTTTGACCGAGTCAGCTATTACCTGTTAAAATATTGATACCTTTGTCAGAATCACCCTGCATGAAAACAGAGCAAACATAAAGAAATACAGTGAGATCGAAAAAAAGATTAGTCAAAGTAAGCCATGAACAAAAATCGGCTTGTCTTTACTTAAACCACTATTTATTTCTTAATGTCAAATTGACGTTTGTCAAAAATGTTGTCCAAACAAATCAAAGCTTTTCTTTAGAATTCTATTTTTGAAATGGAAATGAAACAGGAAAC
>JAFFZR010028177.1:0-14219 GCA_018397195.1 Lethrus apterus | reverse complement strand
TGTTGGTGTCGGTGGAAAAATATTTACGAACGACAATGAAGTCGGTGACGCTATAAATGACTTTTTTGGGAACCACGACAAATTGATCTAACCGGCATAACAGTTCTTGAACGTCGTTAGGAAAAGTGTATCGAAGTAAATAAAAATCGCGACATCCTTTATGGATGAAAATAATTTTACAGTAGGCTTTAAAGGCCTTAAAGGCCGGTTTACATTAAGCCAGTAGAGAAATTAAATTAAAAAGCAAGTCGACAAGTAAATACTTTTATACTAAACTATACTATTTCTTTAGTTATGTTTTTAAAATTAAGTGACAACATTTGTTCAAAAAAAGGTAAGAAAACTATAAACAATTAATCTATACTATTTCAATTCACTTGACTGTCTTATTAGCTTGCCTGGCAACTTGTATATACGAGGTATGTAGATATTTACACAAAGCAAGTAACATGTACCTTGTGCTCACTTGCTTCTCTACTGGCTTCATGTAAACCGGCCTTTATAAAGATTAAAAAAAAAAACATTTGTTTATAAATGTATACACTATTTCTTATTTCTTTTTTATTTTTGCATAGTCTTTTCTGTTAAAATATCCAGATTTGTATAATCAGATAATCATTAATCATTCGTTAAATCAAGCTGAAATTAAAATCCATTAACTTTTTATTTATTATTTTTTGTTTGAGTTTTGGTCACTCTATTAAAATATATTGTTTATTTCTAAAGCCCAGTCGTAGGTTACGAATGTTTCTTTTTTTTTAGTATTAAGTTTTTTTAAATAGGTTTTCTCAAAACTCAAAATGACAGAGACATCCATCATTACAACTTCAGTTATTTTCCAGTTATTTGTACATAAATTCCATTAAATAAACATGATTTTTCCAGCAATTTCTGGAACTTTCTTGGACATTTCTTTGCATGATCAAATCAAATAAATTAGTAATAAACCAAATATATATTTTTTTTTGTCAAAACGTCCAGTTAAATTGTTCTTCTCGCCTTGTCGTAGTTTGAAAACATGGCTTTTTCTTTATTGTTTCCTGTCCTCTTATTTTATATACGGCCTACCGAAAACGAAACAGACGCGTTTTCAGGTATTTAGACGCCTTTAAGAAAAAACGCTCAGACAGGTGTATTTTCTTTGGAAGGGGGACAAATGTTTTAGCTATTTGTAGTCACCTAGTTGCAACCCTAAAAAAAATGGGGGGGCGTCCACCATAAAATTTTTAAAGTGGTATTTTCAAACCTATCATTTGAAAGAGCAGTCGATGGGCATTATAGATGTGTTTGAATTTTTGAATTCTGATCATTACTTCCCGAGTTATTGAATTTTCATTTTTTTACCGTGTCTGTAACTAACAAAAAGCGAAATGCTCCAAACCGAGTGGATACCCCTTGCTATTTCAACAGTTTGGGGCAAAACGTGTGGCAAAGAAAATTCACCTGTTTCCCTATTTTTTAAGCAACTAATCTCCAAAATGACGTAAAAAAGGAAGAAAGTTTCAATATTCAGAGCTCACTAACTCGGGAAGTAATGATCAGAATTCAAAAATTCAAACACATCTGTAAAGTCCATCGATTGCTCTTTCAAATGATAGGTTTCCATTTAAAAACTTTATGGTGACCCCCCCCTTTAGGGTTGCAACTAGGTGACTACAAATAGCTAAAACATTTGTCCCCCTTCCAAAGAAAATTAACCTGTCCGAGCGTTTTTAAAAAAAAAAGCGTTTAAGTACCTGAAAACGCGTCTGTTTCGTTTTCGGTGGGCCACTTTGATATGTACAGCACCATCCAAAAGTATCCCCCCATGATAATTTTTGAACGACGTGTTTTTTCTCATAACGATAGCTCCAGCCGTTCAAAAGTTATCATGCGGGGAATATTTTTGGGCCGTACTGTATATATATTAACTGGATCTAGAAGTTGGGATGTTTTTAGTTTCCTGGTTGCCATCCATACAGTGCAGTGACTTTTACATTCCTGGTATTAATTATTTTATTGACTTATTTAATTTTCTCTCTTCGGATTTCGATTCCTTCGTAGAGTCTTTTCAGTAATTTTTTACTTGGTTGTAAAAGGAAATGTTACGTTAAAGCAAGCTGCATTTTGAATTCTTTAGATCTACAGCTGCATTTTCTTGTTGGTTTCAATTTTCAACAATCTCCATAGAGTAGTTTTCTTGTTGTGAACTGTATATAGTGTTGATCACTAGGTAATAATCGAAGGACACATTTAATTCTTTTTCTATTCTTTTGATGTCTGCGTTTTCCATAAAGAAAGATTGTGTCATGTTCTGCATTTTTTCTGGCCTATTGTCAATATTCTGGTTGCTCTGTAGATACGTGTAGATTATTCGCTTTCGTGACTGACTAGTTTTCATTCTATTTATTTGCATGTAGTTTATAAGGTTTGTGCACTACTGGATGTGGGTTTTCACTTTCGTTACCAGTTCTTTTCGCATACGGTAAATTGTTGAGAAATAAATAAATGTGGTGGTTTTTGTTTGGTAATTTATTCTTGATATCTTCGCTTTCTAGCAATTTAGAAATTAGTCAAATAAATCTATCAAAAAATAAGTCAAAATCTACATAAAATAACGTAAGTTGGGTGATAGTATAATTTGTTAGATGGATGTATTCTGAGCATAATGCCGGATTTGAGGGGTTCCTCGAGTGTCAGTGGCGCCGCTATCGCGAGTAACGCGTTTAATTCGATATCGCGAGAACGAATCATTTTACACAAAAAAAAAACTATAGAAACCTTTTCTCTTATAAATTGAATTTCCTAACTTTTTTTCCAACACCGATACTTGTCGAGTTATTTCGTTAGAAATTCACAAACTTCCGTATTTCCTCTGTTTTTTGCCTTTACCTCCCTAGGATAGTTCACTTTTATCGATTTTTTTCTATCAAACTTAGAGATCATTTAATTATCTACATCTTTTGTTTAAAACTTTTTTCTCTACTAACAATACTTTGGTAGTTATTGCTTAGTTTATCGATCGAACTCCGCGCTATCGTCATTAAGCGTTTTCACGGACGTGCTATTACAAATGTTAGTGCTGCTTAGTCCAGTCAGTAGGTGAATCAAGCCAGGCGCTGAGTGTGTTCTCGGCATTATAATCAGAATACACCCCTCTAACAAATCATAATATCACCCAAATTACATTATCACATGTAGATTGATTCACCTATTGACTGGACTTAAGCAGCACTAACGATAACGCGGAGTTTGATCGATAAACTAAGCAATAACTACCAAAGTATTATTAGTAGAGAAAAAAGTTTTAATCAAAAGATGTAGATAATTAAATGATCTCTAAGATTGATAATAGATAAAATTCGATAACAGTTAACTAATAGGGAGATAAAGGCAAAAAACAGACGAAAATACGGAAGTTTGTGAATTTCTAACTAAATAACTCGACAAGTATTGGTGTTGGAAAAAAATGTTTCGAATAAAAAAGTTAGATAATTCAATTTACAAGAGAAAAGGTCTCTATAGTTTTTTGTGTAAAATGATTCGTTCTCGAGATATCGAATTAAACGCGTTACTCGCGATAGCGGCGCCACTGACACTCGAGAAACCCCTCAAATCCGGCATTATCCTCAGAATACACCCCTCTAACAAATCATACTATCACCCAAATTACGTTATTTTATGTAGATTGATTCACCTATTTACTTGACTAAATTGTTTGTATGGTTTTTCGTAATTTTCGTTGTATCCAACTTAACTTAAATTTTTAATTTGAATTGAACATAAAAAAATTATCAAAATATATCAAAAAAACTGAACTTGCGGGTTTATTCATTTTTAATAAAACAGCATTAGGTTGAAGTTCATATTTGTTGTTTAGTTAACAAACTTCATCTTTAGTTTTCTGGTAATTATTGAGGTTAAAATGTATATGTATCATGAAACAGGAAAATATGCTGAAAACTTGGCATTCGCGCACATATCCCGCTTTTTCCACAAAACTACAAATAAAGAGGCGCTTGCGCGCGTGACAATAAGAACACATAAACGGTCTTCTACCAAATCACTCCCACACGCGGACGCGCGTGCGAAACGTCGCGTTTAGTGCACTTACATTAGACAGTCGTTAAAAAACTTTTCTAAAAAATAAAATATGTTTTAATAATAAGTAAACTTTTTGTGAATGCATGTTTTGTGAAAGTGTTTACACCCCGGTAAGTAAAAATTCATATCAAATAATTGCGGTTAAAAGAATTACGTGCTATGTCGTAACTATTAGGTAACGATTAATTACTTGCAAAAAACCCAACTCATAGTTTATTAATTCCTGTAATTTATTTGTTAGCATCATGTAAGAAATATTTGCATAACAAAATCCTCCACTTTTTATTATTTAATGTAGTTTCCCGCCACCTACATAAGTTTCGCTTAATTAACGCAACACTGTTTTCTCTGCATCAAACTTTTATGTAATTTTTGAATAAAATTGGTAAATAAGCTACTAATTTATGCAAGTAAATGTGAATGATTACCAGTTTGTGTAAACATCGTAATAATTTTACTTATATTTCCAATTAAAAAAAAAAAAAAGAATGCACGTAGTATGAAATTAGGATCGGCGCTTTTAGAACTTTAAAAATACTCAAAAAAATTTCACCCATAAATAACACTATTTTTGTAAAATGTTACGTAATCCAATACAAATCGAAATGTTGAATTCGTCCGATTTTTCCTTGAGACATTTTTCAGACGATATTTGCTTAAAAAAATATTTATGGAACATGAGTAATGTGCAAGTTTGCGTTTAAACGGAATTGTATCGCACAGATCCGTAATCTCGAAAAGGCATATTAAAAGTGCAAACGATTACAAATAGTTGCGATAAGACGTTTCCTAGTATTATAAACCGACCAACGTTATCGATTCTGAAAAGTGCAATTGTGAACATATTTACCAACTGCATAAGCTCAACAATATTAATTATGTTTCGTTTATATGTAAAAATCATACTTAAAATGTAGCGTGTGTGCTTTTCAGCAGACTTTTAGGACACTCGCTTCAAAATAAGACGTTAATTCCTATAAATATAAATCTGGAAACTCGTCAATTCTGAAACATTTATTAATAAAAAGATCATTCAATTTTATATTTTGCTCTCGGTTTATATTAGCTATGACTTGCTTTTAATTAAAATTCAGAAAGTCAACAGTTTGAGGAAACTGAGGAACGTTCAACGTTTATATTAAAGTTATCCAATTTTCAACAAATTGTTGTTAAATTTTTTATGTGGTCTTTTTTGATACATATTTTTAATGGAAATACGAAATTACATTATGAACTTTTTGTATTAATAATTTTCTTTTCGGCCAATCAGTTTAACGCGCTAATACAATCCAAACGAAGCGGTTGTCGGCTCAACTTCATAGAAACTCTTTTATTATTTTGATAGTCTGCTTGAAAAGTTTTAGAATAACTTATTAGTATTAAATTTTTTTGAAAATAGGTTACTAGTTGACACAATAGATGAGATTCTATGTATTTTTATCACATTTATTTTTCATGGAATTATTAATTAATTAATGGGTTTTTTTTTGTTGAAACTTCAAAATGCAAAATGTAAATGTCGAAACACCTATGAGCAATTGTCATTTATTTCTTTACCAATGAATTACCGGCAAAGTACTTACTTAATTATCAACTAAATTTGATCTTGTTGTTACCCCGTTTTAAAAATGATCTTGTATTTCTAAAAAAATAATCTATGTATATGCTTATAAGACAAAATAAAATATAAAGTCGGAACCCTGAGTATTTATTCAAAAATATTAGAAAAAATATTACACATATACAGTCTGTTAAAGGGAACATTCTACAATAGCCAACTTTTCATTTAAAGAGATACAAACTTGACTAAATGGACAAAGTTTAATTACCTTGCAATGCGCATTTCGTGAAATAAATTATAAAACAAAAGAACATCGCGTTGTTAAGATAATGATTAATTTTTTAAATTGAACACCTGTGTATTTTTAAGTTAACACTGCATGTCTAGGACGCTCCTGCTTGGTTCCCTGCTAGTATCCATACGTTTCTTGTGTCTTTTCCCTCCATTTCCTGATTTTACTCTGTTCTATATCTTTTATTACTTCGTCCTTCCATCTCGACTAACGTCTTCCTCGTCTCATTTTCACTTCCTATTTTACGTTCTAATAGTTTCTTTAGTATTCTACTTACCATCTACTCAGCCATCTGAATCTTTATCCATTAACCACACCAACAATATTTGTTTTATTATATAATTCTTGTTTCTTCTTTCCCATCTGTACTGTACTTAGCTCCATATATTTTCTTTTCCTATACTTTTAATATCTTTTGTTCTGCCGTGACCATACTTCATTTGCAAATTACTATAGGTGTTAACATAGTCTTCTAAATTTTTTATTTGAGTCCTCTCGATTTACTCTTTTATGTGTACTCTTCAGTGCGGCTTTATTTCCCGTCTTCTTTGTATTTTCTTTTGATATCTCATTTTCTGTAAAATTCCGTGCCCAAACAGGTAAACTTCGAAATTATGTTTTTCGTCCATCTGAAATTATTTTCAGTACTCTTTGTGTTTCGGTTTCCCTATCTGTCTCTGTTTATCTGTAATCCCATTCTTAGTGCCGCTTCTTCTAATTGTAAAATAGTTTCTTGCAATTCTTTTTTGTTTCGTGTTATTATTGCCAAATCATTAGCAAATGCTAAGCACTGATGTCGTTTGGAGTGCTATTTAATTTTGGCTTTTTTAATGTTCTGGACACGTTAATGTACGCCAAACATTTTCTGAATAATTTCAGGCATTCAGTTTAATAATATCACGTATTCTAATGCACATATGAAAAGTACCTACAATGGGGGGGGTCGCCATGTCTTACTTCTTCTTGTACCGCGAATTTGTCTTACAGATTACCTCGTAGCGTTACTCTATTATTATAAAAAAAATTCTGTTTAGTGCTTTATATAGTTCTTTCCTTTTTAGGCTTGTTTAACGCTAAGTATATTCTCTCTTGTGCGCGTAACTTTCTACTTGGATCTCTCTGAGAGCAAATATTTGGTCTATTACCGATCTACCTTTAAAAAATATTTTATACAGGTGTTTTTTTCTTAAGAGTTTTCTTTTTAAATAATTTATATTGTATTTTTTATATAAATTCTTTCTATTACAATTTATTAACATTTCTTACTAATTTTTCTTAAACCTAAGCCTTTTGTTTACCGTTTGGTGTAAGGCTGTATTTGAGTTGAGTTCATTTTTTTTCTTCCACATATTTCTCTGTTTCTGTCCTTCTTCTCTTGTTTTATTCCTTCCCATGTTATCGTTCTTTATCACTTCCTCTTTAATCCCAGCCTTCCATACTTTGCTGGGACTTCTCTTTTGTTTTTTTTTCCTGTAATTTCGGTTCCGCAAGATCTTCCTGGAAGCCTATTTTTTGGCATTCGGCACACATGTCCAAAACGTTTCAAGTGTCTATTATTTTATGATTTATAAGATCTATTTGTAGTTATTGTCTATATGTTTCATTTTTTATTTTGTCTTTCTTCGATTTATTTTTTGTTCTTAAGAACCTCATTTCCATTGCATTTATCTATATCTATATTTCGCTATACGTTATTTTATCTAACTACTTTTTTTACTATTTCTGTTTTAATATTTTTGGACACTTGTTTTTTCCTAAGAATGTTTTTTGTCGCATTCAATATTTTCTGTTTTTCCCATTCTGTCACTGTCCCTGAATTATTGATCCCAAAATCTTACATGCTTATACGTACAAGAAGTAAATGATTTATCTAAACCTCAGGAATATTCTATACAAAATATGTCTTAATTTCTTTCAGTCGATTGGTTTAAAAAAATATGGTTTCTTTGTTGATATTCTATTCTTCTTTATTTATCTTCATATCAATAGATTGTATTTTAATATACAGTGCAGTCCAAAAGTATCCCCCCATGATAACTTTTGAACGGCTATAGCTATCGTTATGAGCAAAAAAAGTCGACTTAATTTTTACGTACTAAATATTGGTGTTGTCAAAAATTCAATTCCGCTTCTGGTGAAACCGAAAACGATGTCAACTTTCTTATTTTAAGTAGAACATCCTGTATATTTTTACGTTTTTGAAAAGACAAGGGAGACGCGAATCCAACGATACACCGCATATGTCCAACTTTAATTTGAAAAGTATCAAGATAACTTTTCTGCCATTTTCTGTTCCTTAGGTAGCAGTAAAGTAATAAATATTTTTAGTGTTAAGTAACAAGAATAACCATTAATAGACATTCACGAACTAATCAGCTGCAAAGCAAATAATAAAAAATATGAAACCAAATCTTTATTACAATAACTGTTCGAAATTCTGGCCAATTTTGCTTATAAAAACAGCAACATATTACAGAAAATTTATTGCTGCATATGTTGTTAGTTTTCAAATTAAAGTTGAACATATGCGGTATCGCTGGATTCGTCTCTCCATTATCATTCCAAATACCTCAAAATATACAGGATGTTCTGTTTAAAATAAAACAGTAGACATCGCTTCTGATTTCACTAAAATCGTCGTGTTTTGTCTCATAACGATAGCTCCAGACGTTCAAAAGTTATCATGGGGGACATACTTTTGGACTGTATTTGATTTACATTTTCAAACTTTTGTTTTTGATCAAAATAAACGTCTTCACAATTTGCCATAATAATTTTCTTTCCTTTCTTTTTTATAAATCAACTACAAACGTCCCTTGGCAACCTTTTTTAAGCTTCCATAAATTTCGTTTTAAAATTTTAGTTTGTTTACTTTTGCAAACCATTTTTCAAAATAGATTAATTTTTAAACATTTCTTTAAATTACAATTATAATTTATTTAACATGAATTCATTTCTTATACTAAATTGTTACTAATTAAGATAATTAAGACAGTAACATATTTTAACCAACATTAATAAATAAAATTACCATATTATTATTATTATTATTATTATAAATAATTTACACATTAATCCTAACCCTCTAAAGTTGACAAAGGAAGGAAATTCGAATTGTTATTATCTAACCGTTACTTTTATCGCAGACTTTTACAATAATAATTATTGTAAAAGTATAATTATTATTAAAATATATTTATTATATTTTCACACTTAGCCTACTTTTTTTCTTTAATTATTGTATCCTTGTAATTCTGAAAATTGACATATTAGATAATCATTATCACGATATCTTTAAATCTTTCATTTATTCTTCTAATTATTTTATAGTTATATTTATAATTATGAAAAGTGTTCTTCTATTTGTCTCTTTAATTTAATGTGTCATGGAATGTCAAGATGTTTGAGTTGTTAAAGATTCTAACAATATTTATCACTGTTTTTATTTAACAAACAGACATGTTCAAGATAACAAGCGTAAACATGAATTGTCTTTAATAGAAGGGATTTCCTTGACTATCTTTCAGTCAGACGACAGAAAATCAAACAATGTTAGTTGTCATCCGGACGGTTATGTTTCAAGTTAAAATTAAGCTTGAAAAATTACTTATAGGAACTGATAAATGTGCACACAATCAGTAAAAGTTGTATTTATGACTTGTGACTCAGTTATGTGAGTCAGTTATTTGTAAAATTGCAGAATATTAACCAATGATAAAACTGTTCTTTGATGTCGTGGCGACATTAAATAAATAGCGATTTTTCATTTCATGTTTGTGTATTTGTGCTTGTGTATAATTTATTAGTTTATTAGTAATTTAGTTATAAATTTGAAAATACTCATTTGATCATTTTTTTTTTTTAAATATATACAAGGACAATGTCATATTTTTGAGTTCATAATTTCGCAAAACTTGTAGTATATACTTTTGAAATTCGAATACTTTTTTAGTAACTTTAGTAACTAGCGTCCTTCGGTAAATTCCTTGAATCTTCTTAAGAAAACTAATATAACATCGATTCGTACTCAACGTCACATACAATACAATAATAAATCCAATTGTATTGAATACCATAAATGTAAATCATAGTTTTTATTGCTTTTTAACGTTAATTTTCGATACGCACACGCATTTCATTAACCCGGTTACAAATATCCATGGTTTGCGTTTGCATAATGGTAAAAACCACAACATATTATTAATGTGTTAGTCATTTGTTATGAAGTCGTGATATTTATGTAATTTATGACGCATGTGGAAAACACCACGTCTTTTTGTTTAATTTGATTACTTATTTAATTACACATACATCGAACTGGCTCATTTCAGAAGTGATTTATAGCTAATCATATAACATTAGACTGTAGCATGCAGCCCACATTTTTAAATTTATACTTTATGGTATTTAAATAATTTTAAATCGGAGACTTATAATTTCATTAACACACTAGTGACAAAGTTTGTGAACAAAGGTTATAGTTACGAAGTTTTAATTACTTAAAATAGACTGTACGTATAACTACATCAGGGAAATAGAATACGTCAAAAATTAATTTTAGTTTAATACAGTACGAAACGTTCTACATAGTCACGTTACATTTTGAGTATCTAATTTTCGAATTTTCATAACACATGTGGTGTGTTTTCAGCTGATCAGTCGATCGTATCTGTACTGCAATCAATTTCTTTTTTTGCTTTTATGTTAAAGTGCAGTTTTAACATTAGAAGCTAAATTGGTAAAATTCTATCTCAATTTGTCAATGAACTTGTATCTGATTGGACAGATCAGTATGATATTATTGATAACATCATTCCTTCGATTAATACTGGATTTTTTAGATGAGGCTGAGTCGGGAGGATCGCACCAAACTCAGGGAGTGTATTCTGCACATAAATATAATTTAAAAAATTTCATATGTTGTTATCCGATATTTCTTTGTTTAAAAGTTACAGCGTTAAAACAAAATTCCTCACACACACTGTTCTAATCTGTTCTAATCATTACATTCTTGTAATAAATGTTCAAAAATACTGCCATTTACTTTTAAACAATTGCTGCTTCGTCTAAGAAGGTTGCTCTTCTGATGGATTCATGCCTTTCTTTAATATCGGCTGCAACATTTCGAATACGTTGAATTAGTGCATCCCGTGTGTCGACTTTACTTTATAAACTTCATTTTTCATACCGTCCCATAAAGATTAGTCCAATGGTTTGAGGTCGGGTGAGCTGGGAGGCCAACCACCGGGATCAATCCAACGCCCTAGAAACATTACATCCAAATATTGCCTGACCTGATGAGCAAAATGTGCAAAAACTCCATTGTGATGATAATTCATTTGCATTCTGATGTTTAGAGGAAAATTTGTAAAAAAATAAAGTACTGGTCTCCTGTGAGGCATTGCTTTAAAATGAAAGGGGAAATTAAACGTTTACCGAAAATTTGTGCTGAAAATGTATTTGGACTGTTGCGTGGGGATTGTCGTCCGACCATACATACATACAAAGACGCATTAATTTGAAAACAAGCGAAAATAGCGGGTTTTATTACAAGAATCCAATGATTAGAACAGTGTGTGTGGGAAATTTTGTTATGACGCTGTAACATGAAAACAAATAAATATCGGATAACAACATTTGAATTTTTTTGAATTATTTTTACATTTAGAATAAAATCCTTGACTTCGGTGCGATCCTCCAGACTCGTCCTGTATATCTAAGTAAAAATAAAAGAAATTTATGGAAAACAAATTACTTTAGTTTCATATTTTCCATATGTTGATTTGGCATCAATTAGATGATTTTCAGATTTGGTCTCATATTGCTTGAGATTTTTATTTATTATCTTCAGGTGGACCGTTGTCATCTTATTATATATATCTGTGCAAAAGATCATCATTTAGATCATCTTTTTTCTAGTGAAGTTGAACCAGACACAAGAAACAGAACTTACATAAAATAATACAAATTGGGTTTAACGGGTTACCTATATGATTTTACTGGGCAGCAATAAAAGTATTAATTGGGTGTAAAAAATGCATTTTTATAAAAAAATTACTTTTTAAATTACACTCCAAACGTCACCGTTAGCAAAAAAACGACGTTCATGTCTCATGATTTCGATTGTATCTACTTAAGCCTCATGGAGCAAAAGTAATGTAAATTTCATGCTAAATTAATTTCTTAGATAATAATTATGCTGAAAATAAAAAAAATAATGAAATAAATAAACCGATAAACTTTTAATTCCACAAGTAACTATTTACGAAATGATCTAACCATCTAACGTATTATAACAATTTGTCTTTATATTAGCAAACGTTTTTTTTTTTTGAGGCTAATGGAGTAATTTTGATGATTTTTTGCTGCGTTTCATCCCTATTTACAAGTCCGTGATTTAGATAGATTTATACAAGTAGAATTGTTTAAATACCCGTAAGTGGAAATCGATAGGCGATAAATCCAGAGACGTGCAGTTCAGTACACACTGTACGTGTTTCGGGGTTTCCATCCTGTTGAAACCAAATCCATCAGTGTCAGTCTATTACGGAACAATGGTCATGATTTGTTGTCTTTTTTTAGTACAAAATAATTTTCCCGAATAAAGAAATTTCCAATATCTTCCATAAAGCGTTCGAGGGTACAAGACATTTTTTCCGTGATTCGTAACATTTTTTTAAGTTAAAAAAATGCAATAAATAATTATTTATCAAAATTTCAATGGGATGGGAATAATGATCATAAATTTCTTGTCAGGATGGCACCTTTTGTGAATTATTGGCAAGGTTTGGAGATTTTTTCTATTTCTGTAACCATTTACAGATCAAATTCGTGATCGTTATTATTTGCTGGCCGTTACATTTTATTTTGCAAGTTATTCATCGTAAAACCTAGAGTATAAAATAAAAAAGGGACGACATGGTATAAAATCGATAACTGTAAGTTAAATCAAAGTAAGCACTACGTTGATGATGCCATGAGTAGTTTGTTTATTTCCTGTGTTAATTAAATAGCTTGGAAGGTTGCACGATTTGTTAACTTGTTAGTTTTTATTATGTCACAATACGCAAAAATTACAAAGTAAAGTTTTATAATTAGTATGCTTAGCTTATTACTTATTACTTATCTTACTAGCTTACGCATTTACAAACTTGAAAGCACTGTCACGTGACGGTTGCGTAGTTTCATATAAGACATGAAAAATTATTAATGAACATTAAATAATATCTCCGAGAAAATATCGTTCAATCAGTATCGACATCGCTGAATGTATCCGTTTACTTCGTTACGTTTACATGGAAATTTTCTGTTAACCGTAGAAAGGTTTTAAATTATCTTTTAAATAAATTCCTACGCTCGTATACAAAAACCGAAATGGAACCTACCTTTAAGTTGTCGAAGGGCCGCCATTTCGCAAAAGAGGCCACAATAATTCGAATGTTCCTTATATAACCACACTATTGTCAGTTTTTTTTTTGAAATCGCACAGCAAAACCGACGCGACGCTCACTTTAAAATTTTATCGAACAAGTACAACGCTAATATCAGAGTGTTCTTTGGATGATTTGTAACACAAAGTATGGTAGTTTCGTAATACATGTATAAATTAAATCGATTAAGGCCCGTATTCACCAACGTCAGTTAACTATTATATTATAATTTATAATCTATAGATTTTATTTAATTTGTTACTAGATGACTAGTTAAATTCCAAATGCAATTCACCAAACAAGGTTAAGATTTAACTCTACTTAAATTTTACATCAGTTAAATATTATATCCACAACTTAACCGCGAATATTTTCATATGATGAAAATTTACTTTTAAAGCAACTATACAGGGTATGTCACGACGAGTTTTCGTTAGAAGAATATAGAAAACTAATAAAAGTTAAGTTTTTTTCAAAACTTAACTTTTTTTTGCAAATATTAGTTTCGCGATACGTTGTTTCAATTTAAAATAGTTTCGAATTTTTTCTTCTTCCGGTTATACCGGAAATGGATATAAACTTCTTTATTTTAAATGGAACACCCCATTTTTATGATTGATTCGTATTCCCGAGGTAATTTTAAGGCGAGTTTGTCTAATAAACTTCCCCTCTAAAATTAGCTCTTCACGAAATATTTTAATTTTTGGAAAAAAATTGACAGCTGCAGGCTATTACTCATAACAACATTCCCAAAAAATGAATGTATTCACAAATTTAAAATTTTAGTTAATTATTTTGGAAAGTATACTGCATCAAATGCGGTATTAAAAACTTCAGGAAATAATACAGGGTG
>JAFFZR010028176.1:0-14223 GCA_018397195.1 Lethrus apterus | reverse complement strand
ATTTATTGAAGTTTTATTGGGTTTATTTTGAATTTGATTGAGATGGGTTTATCTCGTGTTCTTTAAAGTTTTCTAGATTTTAGTTGGAGTTTCGTGCCATTTATTTATGAAAGTCGAACATTCTGGAAAGAAAAAACATTTTTTTTTGTGCGTAATGATAACACATTATAAGAACCAATGGTCTAAAGTTAATATTATAGGACTATAGGCCTCGAGGATCTACTAGGATCGGAACATGTCAAAGTTGATTGAGTTGGTTTAAAACGACTCATATTTTAATTATGATTATATTATAATTATAATAATTTATCAATGAACTATTAGTTAAAACTTACTTACTTACAACAATGCAATTTAAACCAATTAATTTTATTTAATTCAACCACATTTACAAAGCGCATTACAAAACATTGTTTCACAAAAGGATATATCCTTTTGTGTGTACACAATGCTATGACTAAACAAACGCCCTTGAGAAAAAAATGCAATCAAAAAGTGAGAAGAATTCAAAATTAAATTGTTTTTTCAGCGCGACTATACTTTACCTCATCGTTGAAGTGCCAACTTAACAAAATGAACGCCGTCAGCCGCAGCTCGACATCCGCTCAACGTCGAGCTTTTAATCAAACTTTTATTTACATAAGTCGTTAGTGCGTTTTCGACCGAAGTACGAAAATTTTCACATCTCGCAATAGAAAACATAACGCGGTGAAAATTATAGTTCCAATACGCACATAATGTTGGTAACGAATTCTTTTTCAAGCCAGATACATGCCATACTAGTCAACTAGTAGTGTAGTGTTGTAGTAGGATAGGATGAATAACAACTTTAAAGTTTGTGTTTCTTGATTGTTCGATTGCTACGAAGGAAAAACGCCGACTTTGTTAAATAAATGTGCGCTTAAATTGTTATAAATCGTTTTAAAAATTTTATCGACAATTTTATTGTGTATGTACTGTGTGGTAAAAACAATCGCTGGAGTTACAAGTTTTTAAATTCATTATGATTTGGTAAGTAATATACATTTTTTAAAAACATTTTCGATTAAGGATTTCGAACTACGTTTTCTGTCGAGATTTTGAATAAAATGTACAGTTACGTGTTGTGACCGCTCGTTGAAATCACTCACAACTTCGAATCAAACAGTTGGTAAATGTTTGTTCCATATTATTGTTATTATTTTATTGTTTGTTTTTAATTTGTTAATTAATAATTGTGATGTGTTCTTTCTGCAATTATAATTGTAATTAATGTTATTCTCATATAAAGAGCGGACTTTCGTATAAAGGGAGATATTTTTTATGTTTATTATTAATAGTTATTATTAATAGTATCAGTTCAAAAAAAAAATAATACTGAAACACTGAAACACAAATGGAATATAAATTTTCCAAACATTAAAAAATATGAAATAAATAATAAACAAATAGAATTAGAAAAAATCAAAGATAAACAATAATACAACATACAAAAAATTAAAAAAAAAAAACAAATTAAATAACAGCAACAAATCGAACAATTAAAAAACGCGGGAGAAATATTAAATACATGCAATTCGACGATAACAATTGAAAACGAATAATCTAACCAGACAAAGTAACAATAATGCCATAAAGTATGAAAAAAAGGAAAATCAAAAGAAGTACGTTAATTTTAAGATGGATTGGAATTGGTAGTTGAATCTGATTTCAGCAGATTTATTCATTTGATCTGAAATATTCATTTGGTCTTAGTGGTCAATTTTCCTTAATAATTTTTCCTTACGCCTTCAACAAAAAAAAAAAAATCGTTTTGCTCCAAAATCAAAAATTCACATTAAATATGTTTTTAAAAGTGGCCTAAATCTGTTCCTTAAAGGACTGGAAAAAATCCTCAAAATTAAAAAACAAAAATTTTCAGATTTCAAGGAATCACATAAAATTACTGACTTTTCAAAATTTGCATACAATTCCTGAAAAACTGGATGAATAGATGTCTGTTTTTTTGCTTTCTAGCAATATTAGTCACAAGTCAAAAAACAAACGAATAAAGATATTTAGAAATGGGAGAAATGGAAATGAAACTTCAAATATCTTTAAGAAAATGTGTATGAATTTCAAGTTTCAAGGATTAATTATGCAAAGTTTCATTTGTCAAAAAAAAGTACTAATTTTTTTTTTTAATTTGTCTTTTATTAAATTAGGGCTTAGGTTAGGTTAGGTTAGGTTGGATTGAAAAAAATCTAAAATAACTTAAAGATGATCATTTTCAGGCGTTAAGGAACGTTTTCTAAAAATTACTATAAGTTGCAGGAAAATTGGAAAATTTTGAAAGAAATTGTTACAAATTAACATTTAATTGAATTAATTTAATTAAATTAAATTAAAATTAATTAAAATGTTTTTACGAGATTTGTTGCTGAAAATTGCTTTTGAGACTCGGCATCCAAAAACTAACTGATTAATTCCAAAATTATAATTGGATTTTCTTGCAAAATTCGGATCAATGGATTTCCGAAAATTTATCATAATACACAATTGGATTTCACGTAATTTAAACTTTTTTTTTAATTTTCTGGATTATCTCCAAAAATCCGAAACACCTAATAATCTTTAAAATTTTCAGTTTTTAGGGAGTCCCAGATTGGGAATTATTGGGTAATTCATTTAAACATATCCTGAATGTATCCATTTAAAAATTTGTTCTTTTGAAAGCTCTTCAACATCTTTAAAAAAATTCAAAAATTGTGATTTAATGACATCGATCGTAGTTTCTAAATTTAAAAGAAAAAACATTTCGATCGCGAATTAATGATTCAAAATTTTTGTAAAAATGGAATCTAGACAGTTTTTGAAGAAAGAAAGAAAATTGTAAAAAGTTTAAAGGAAAATTAACATCAGATAGATAACCGTTTTTCAAAAACGGTCACAATTAAAAAAATCATACCTTTCAAAATTTGTTGATAATAGAAATTGTTAAAAAGTTTTAATGTGTAAAATTGTAGTGTACATCATGTAAAAATATGCAGAAGCGTGCATAGGGGTTATAATTTTTTGAAAAAATTATATAAAGCAATAAAAATATAAAAATCGAAAAGAAACTCTTGATAACATTTATTCTAATTTTATACATTTCTTCGGTAGTGTTAAAAATTCCTATAAATTATCCAAATTAACATCACCAATTAATTTCAGATTTAAAGAGACAAATTAAGACATTTTTTAAAGGCTGTACAGTACATGCTTCTATTTAACATAAATCAATTTATAGCTCTTTGTTAGAATGCTTTAATGAAAAAAAGAGAAAATAAGTTCCGGTTTCTAAACGACTTGAATTTTCTAAGCGAAAACGCTTATAACCTTTTGTTGAAAGAAAACGACTGTACAGAAATAGAATGTACCTTCTCCTATAGAAGACTCATTCTTAACATTTTTAAAATTTTTCTAGATTTTCATATAATTTTTATGTGTTTTGTTTCACATCGCAAAATGAATCGAAAAGATGTTATCATTTGAGCGTTAGTAGGTCAGTGTACGTAGGAATGAATGTATTGTATTGTCATGTAACAGTGGGAAACTAATAGCGCGCTAATACTACATTAATTTTGTCATTTCATTACATTCTTGTCGTATTTATACATTTCCTCTTAGAATTGTTGCAAACAATAAATATCTAATCTATAACTTTCTCAGATTAGACTAATTTATATTAAGTAACAGCATTTTAATATTAATATAGCGAAAGTATTAACATTTCATAAAATAATTAGCAACACTTTATGTAACCGTTATTGTTTATTTTTGCAGTAAATTATCCATAAAAGTAAATTAAAACATTGTGCAATTAAAGCGTCTGTACTTTGTACATTCGTTTGGAATAAATCAACAAATAAAAATAATTATACAATTTAAACCGCATTAGTCGGTAAATTTAAGGCTTCTTGCAGTTATCATAATTAAAGATGATTAGTGATTGTTTAGAGTTACATCTAAATTATTCATTTAGACTGAATGGTGATAATTACCAATATTTATTTTATGAAAATTAACTTAGATAAATACGTATTAACTGTAATAGTTAACTGTTTCCGGCGCCGGTATTACATATGGGTATAAATTATACCCGTTGACGTTATTCAGTCAACTCAAAAAATTATTTGTAAAAAAATGTGTATTTTTCATAAATTTCTAAACTAAAAACTAAAAATGTGCGTTTACGATATACGAGGTTCAATAGAAAATTTTCTTACCATGTCAATCGTTTTACGTACAAAAGTCAATTAATCCACAATAGATTTTGTAACAGCTTAGTTTCCATTTCGAAACGGTGGTCCTTAGGCCGGTTTTCCACCAAACCGACTAGTCGGACTAGTTCGTGTTTTTCAATAGACTGATAACAGAAAACTTGGACAAATTCGAAAACTTGTTCCCACCAAGCAGACAAGATTTTGTTGGAATTTCGTTTTTGTTTTCAGTGCTTTTCCAATCAAACGAACTAGTGTGTTTTTCGGTGATTGAAGTACAACATACAAACCAATAAACTGAAACAAAACTGAATAACTCTGACTAGACAGTCAGTTTTGTTTTTTTCGACACGAGTTTGTGTTGTGTTTTTGTTTTGTCCGTTTGGTGGAAAACCGGCCTTAGATGTTTGTGATTAGAAACTCACAGGCTCGCCGAAAGCTTTCAATATTATATAATAAAATCTTACCCATTAAATTGAAAATAAAAACATTAAAATGTTGTCTCGAACTCTACCTGGGAACATTAATGAACTATTTTTTTTAACAAGGATTTCGATTGGGAAGTTTCCAATTTTACGATTTATTATTTAAATATTTCTTCACAAAAAGTTGAAAGAAAAAATGTTTCATATATTTGAGAAATTCTATAGTGTAGACTAGGCTTCTATTTCTTTCAAAGATTTTGATCCATAGCCTTCCAACCCAACCAATCAACAAAATTATTAAAACAAAGAAAATAAATTTCAATTTTTATTTACTAGTTAAAACTAGTAGTTCAACATACTTATAATCCATTAAAACGCCTTTATTCATAACACGCGTTAATCCGGAGTTCGCCTTGTTCCATAGCACCCCTTTATCCATAGCTCGCCTTATCCTTAAAGTTTTTTCATCACTGTATATATTTGACACCCGTGCGTGTCCAGAAAATTTTTTCCATCACCGTATATACATTTCTTTATTAAGTAATAATAGTAATTAAGACACATAACTTATAGAAGTCAACTCAATCATTTATTGCACTATTTTCAAAATAGCTACAAGAAACGAATAATTGAAAAAAAAATCAATTTTCTGACGGGAAAACCAGACGTTCAACACATTGTTGAATAAATAAAATTCAATTTTTATTTAAATTTTAGTTAAAATATTTGAAATAATTACGTCTAGTACGCTTAGATTGTGTTTGGTGCGATTTGGGTTCGATTTGTTATTATTTTCCATATTGATTATATCCACGGAATAAAAATAAATATTATTTAAAATAACAAAATTGAGTTTACAATTTTACAATAAATACGGTTTTTCAACTATAAATATTGAAATTGAGCATCCTTGTACGCCCACATTGTATCATAATCTCACATACTTAATTGTAAGATTTGGGTTTGTTTTCATTTGAAATTTAAAACCCCTAAATCCGGAATTTATTACGCTTCGCTTACTATTTTCGATTTCTGAAGTAGACTGTACA
The DNA here is from genome assembly GCA_018397195.1 of Lethrus apterus. NCBI lineage: Eukaryota > Metazoa > Arthropoda > Insecta > Coleoptera > Geotrupidae > Lethrus > Lethrus apterus. The sequence goes on along the minus strand of JAFFZR010028176.1, from coordinate 8,526 downwards.
ACAAGATTGAGAAATGACGCTGGTGAAATCGCTGGTTTTTGACGTACACCGAAAATCTTTTATTCTGGCAACGCCAGAAGATGGATAGAAGGGCAGGGTCAATGTTAAAAAGTTAAAGAAACTCCTAAAGAAAAACTGCTACCTTTAAATGCAAAGAAAATTTATTGTAGAAAAAAAAAGAAAGATATAACTATCCAATAGATCAGCGAACCTTTTTGAGAAGTGGGTCAAATTTTGTTCATTATTTTTTTAATATTAGCCAGTGGGAAAATTAGGAAGTATAAAATATAGAAATTGGAATATAGAAAAAATGGATAAATTGAAATATTTGCATATAAAAATGTAAACTAAATGACTAACTAAAAGAAAGAAAAGAAAAACGAAATTCTTTACTTTACAATTCAGTTATTAATGACTATCTACAAGAAAATTTTAATTTGAGAAGACGAATTCCTAAGTTAGATACTGAAATTTCCGTGAATATTTTTGCAAGTGAATTCAGTTCGAACATAACGATTTAGAAAGTCCGCAATAACAAACAAGTTGCGTAATTATTTCACGAACTGACCTTACTTCTGTTGAAAACGATCGTTAATTTTGCAGAATTAATTTGCTCTGGCGTATTTCATTTCGATAATTGCCCACATACTTCACCATGAATGGAAAATTATATACTTTGAGATAGAAACGCAGGATACACGTTTGTTGTTGTTCGTTTAAGCTACACAAGAATGAACGTGGTGGCGTACAGTAAAATTTCTTATATTTTCTAAATGTTACCAGATAACTATTTACTAGGAAGTAGTGTTAAGGTATGTCCATTTACTATAATTTTTTTTTTGTTAAAAGTGAATTGTTTGTAAGTTAATGGCGTGTACAGTTATTTATGATTTCTCAGATGGAACTTCAAATTGTTGTATACAGTTAATGAACAAATAACCGCTTGTGAAATGAAAAACTTTTAGACAAAGAATTACCATTTTTAATTTTAGTAATTAATACAGTTTTAATAAACATTTGAAAGAATATAAGCTTTTTGACATAAAAATAAAAAGTATGACATAAATGATATGGTTACTATACTACGTTCGTAAATTCGGAGGAGTAAATTAAAATTCTCACTTAAACAATTCGCTCACTGATTGGTTACTTCCGAGACACGTTTACACAGTGTAAATTGCCGTATTCGCAACCAGATTTTCGGTATTTAATGTTTACATGTGTGACAGCTGTTATTAATAATCAAACAAAAAAAATGTTTACAAATTAAAAATTTATTATTTTTTCTCCTTTAAAAATGATTAAAGATATTCAAAAGAAAGTGTGTTTTATCAACTTTTTATAATGAAAGATCGGAGAAATACTCAAAATCTAACAGACAATTGCACGAAATCGCATCTAACAATAACCAATTGAACGTCTAAATAATACGATCAATGTTGGCAAATTAACGGTTCGAAAATTGTTCCAGTGATTTTTGGCTTATGTATTTACTCCTCCAAATTTACGAACATAGTATAACCATTACGTATCACACTTTGTAACTATAGTGGCATAGTGCATAACGAAAAAATTATTTTAATAAATGGCAGTTGACCACAAACATAATTTAAAACCGCAAAGTTGACGGTTCTATGTTCACGCATATGACAATTTATTTTAGAAATTTGCGCTACCGAATACAATCCTGCAAGGCATTGCGAGTTCGTTTAAAACAGTTAATAAATAAATGAAACTAAAATCAGCTCTCAACTGTTCATTTCCTTCGTTCGAACTGAACTGAATATTTTTGATAGAATCACCTTTTCTATTTAAAAATTTTATTATATTTTCTCTTTGTTTTAAACAAAAAATGGCAACGATTTTTGTTTTACATTTCAAGGAAATTAAACAATTAAAATTTTTTATCGATCACTGACATTCACACAAAATTTTTCGATTTGTTTCTTATATTAAAATTACCGATTATGAAACATTTGTTACATTCATTCTTAAATAGAAAACAGTTAATTAGATAGGAAAGCTTGCAATATGTTTTTCCAACATAAGAAACTCCGCATTGTAAATTTAATGATCCAGCATGTCAACCATTTAATATTTTCTTTTCTAATAACTTTATGTGTAACCGTGTGGAATTTCACACTCCAGCGACAAAATTTCTAATTATTAGATTTATGATTTAAGTGGACGCACTATTTCTCTTGTAAAACATGTCAATCCATATATTTTTAAATAAAGATGTTTATGGGTTTTCTATTTATTTAAGGAGTACATTCAATATTATTTTGAATGGGAATTTTCATTGGCCAGATAGTTTTTTCATTTTTTCTTGAATTCAAATTAATGAGTTAAAACCAATTACTAGATGATAAAATTGAAATAACAACACCTGACAGAAAAATATAGAACGATCGACAGATCGACGGATAGATAATTTTTGTTATTTGTAACTTAACCCTCTGTCTTTGTCTGAAGTATATACAAGGTGATTCAGCTAAGTCGGTTATGGTCTTCTTGTTAAAATATTTTTTCAAATGTTGAAGTCTTCGGTTTCCGAAGAAAATCTATTAGATTAAAAGATTTTTCAACTTTCTAGAATTTCCGATTACACCGGAATATTTACATAAAATTAAAACAGACCCAACATTCACCTTTTGAGTTATTTTCACAAAATGTCAATTGTGAATCAACCATGCCCGACCTTCGATAACATTACATAAAATTATCGCCATATATACACTGAAAAGCACATTTCTTTCGCTCGCTTATTATTTAAACATTTATCACTTATCACAGTTATCACTTAGGATTCACGTTGATTCTTAAAAAAAAAAAAAATACATTTTTGAAGGTTTCCAATTTTAGAGACTTTTAAACAATATAGTTGGATACATATAAAATAAAGACGTCACTTATAGTATAAATTATTTCGTTATTGCATAATTTGAATGCGATTTAAATCCTTTAACATTTTAAATGATACAACACTTCACCAATCACTACTAATAATAAACATCACATTCAACCTTGTAATTGATATTAAACATGGTAGTTTCTTTGGTATGCAATATTTTCTGACACAAAACGAAAGCATTTACTGATTTAAAACCGTGATGTAATGATCCAGTTCACTTCCTGAAACATTTACATAATCGTTCCATTCATTTAAATGCAACTTTGTAGCTGCAGGTTCTTCAACAATAAGGCATAAGACACGTTACATTCCAGAGACTTGGTGAAATCTTGGTGGAATCTTTTTTTTAAATGAATTGATTTAATATCGTATTTAATTTAGTAAATTGTGTTAACAAACACAATTATATTCAAGAAAATAAAAAAAAATAAAAATGTGTTCTTTCTGAATTAATTTTTGAGGGTGAATTGATTGAAAAAATTTAAATGGAAAAAATGTATGTTCCTATGTAGATCATAGTGGTTCTCATTAAAAACAATTTTTTACATTAGTAATTGGATTAGTAATTAAATATGAAAAGAGTTATCAACTAATATTTATAATTTTATTTAAATATTTTAAACATCGAGTTGACATAAGTTCCATAAGTTGACGCCATTCGGTCCTATTCATGTTCTTTGCTTTTATTTCTCCACATGACTTGCCCATTTTGCTTGCCTCCTCCAACACCGTTCTCTTCCACGTTAGGTCTTCCGATTATCCGGTACCCTTGGGAGTACCAACTCAGGGCTGAAGAACAATAGCAATATAGAGTCTTTTGTTCTTATAATTGTGTGATCCACTTTCTCCCTTCTTATCTCGAGTCCAATCTCACTCCTGCAATAAATAAACTACCAATGATGATACAAACGACACTTTTTTGCGAATAACTTTTTAACTGTAAAAACCATATAACCATCTGTAAAAGGTAATATAATTCTAAATAAGACGAGTTCACATATTTAAAATTCAAGACGAGTCCTTTTAGGTGGCAGTGAACGAGTGAACCACAAATTCCTACATGTTAAGTAATGGTATTTTGTTATTTTTTATGAGGAGTGTCAATATTACATCAGTTATTCTGCAGAAGGTTTCGTTTAATTACATGGTTGATTTTTACGTGGGCAGATCAAGAAAATTATAATTTAAAGTGGGATGTGTTACGAGATATGTTTATGCATAATAATCTACGCAAGTAAAACAGGTGTAACTTTGAAATTCATGACAATCGTGACACATTTACATGAATTATTAATACTTACTAAAAATTAACCCATTAATTTACTATTGATAGGATTGTAAGTTGCTATTAAATTAAAAAAAAAAAAAAAATTGGGACGCAGCAGTTGTTAAGCTAATTAGGTTTATTGAAATAAAAAAAATTTAAGTCATTGTGTACTTTTAACAGATGGTAATGCTCTGTGTAATTCAAAATGAATGAATTTAATTTGGTTTCGTATCTTTTTATTGAGTACATTTTAAATGATTAAAGTAGAATTGTGTACAATTTTACTGTTACTGTACTGTACTTTTATTTTATTTAAAACTGAATCTAAAATTATATAATTGTTGATTATTTCCTACTTTTGAACCATAATGTTCAAATTATGTTTTCTCTATAAAAAATGAATTTTTACTGCTTTTTTTATAAAGTAACAAAAATGTTCATAATTTGTATATGATTCAATAAAAAACTTTAAATTAAAAAAATATAAATTAAGTGTAAAATTTTATTCTGTGTTTAATTATTTTTTAAATTTATGTGCAATACCGACAATTTTTATGTCATAATCTGTTATTATTATTGTATGCATAATTTAATTACTTTGACCGTGTTCAATATTTAAGAACATAACGTACAGATTAATCATTCCATCATTGTATTGTTTAGTGTAAGGTTATTAACAATAAATAAGCTAAGTAATCGCGAATTTCCGTTCACAATTATCTTTCTAAAGACACAAAATAAAAAAAATCGTTTGAATTCTAATGTGTCCTTGTTGCCTGACTAAATTTGAATAATACAAATTACTTGAATTCATTTTGTATATAAACGAAGGCATATTTATATAGAGAAAAAAAAATTTCTGCATATTTTTTCGGGATGTCACATTTATTGCTCCGTTTTCTTCGATATTTCCTCTTCTCCTGAAACATATTTTTAAATCAGTTTTTATTTACCGTTCATAATGATAAGACTCTGGCCTTTTGATGGTTCAAATCCAAGATGGTTCAAAATAAAAAATTGACAAATTTATCCAAAATGTTCATAGTTGCAAGGTACAGGCTGTCCCGTGAGGTCACATATTCGTGTACTTAATCTTTAGACCAAATATAGTTAAAAAGTCCAATAAAGTTATGCCCTAAAGTAAAACGTTTTTAAATACAGAGTGTTTAATTATTATTTATTAAATAATTACAGTTTCAGAAAAGCCAATATTTATTTTTATTTTAGTTTAAATTCACTATAAAGATTGTTCAAAATGGCCACCGTTGCTCCCGAAACACATTCTGGCTCTTCTTAAGAGAAATCAGGTTGCCCTGTCATTGTTATTCCGAATGAGTTCTGCTGGTTGTGTACTCGTTAGAAATTTCGTCGCCGATTTGGAAAAAACAGAGAAATGAATGAGGTGCTTTACTGTTTGACAAACAAGTAAATATTTCTAAACTAAAATAGGCCATAACTTCTTTAAGAGAAAATGACCACACTTTAGTTTCGATTTCTTTTCACCTCCCCTACACGTAGGTGAAGTGGTGCCCTCACGTCATGGGACATTCTGTATAATGTTTCAAAAATATGTAAAGGCTTTTTTAAAAAACGCTGAAACAGGTTGATTTTATTTTTTAAAAATACACACTAAGTGTGCAATTCACCTTCCGAGTTTCATTTGTTTTGTAGTTATGAAAAATCGAGCTGAACATTTAATGTTTTGTGATGACGTCATAACTACAAAACAAATGAAAGCCGGAAGGTGAATCGCACATATTAATGTGTATTTTTAAAAAATAAAAACGACCTGTTTCAGCGTCTTTTAATAAATCGGTTAGTTCGCTTTTTTTAAAATATTCCATACTTTAATCCCAGCCTATACAGGCTGTTAAAATTGAAGTCGGTCCTATTGCCAACTTTGTTACTACTAAAGATACGATGTTGGTTAAATTACCAAAGTAGTAGTGTTTTTTCTTCCGATTACGATGGTAAAATTTTAAAAACAATTGAACTTTGCGTTTTCGAGATATTTAAAAATACAACAATTTTTTAAATGGAATAACCTGTATATTTATATAGCAGTCGGTAGAAAATAAAATTTTGCACATAATCTTCTTATACTACTATATCCCAAAAATGAAAAACAAAAGAGCTACGACGATATTAATACAGGTCACCGCACATGCGATAACTACGTTAGTAGAGAAGCTACGGTGTTGGTTTATACACCAAGAATGTGTAATTTCTTCTGCTGATTACAATGGCATACTCTAAAAAACAATTGCGAGTCGCATTTTCGAACTAACAAAAAAATGTTATGAGTTATGAGACACCTGTATATATTAAGTGATAAAAAGTTACATTTTACAGAGAATACTAAAAATGTTTTTTTTTAATAACTCGAAACGCGAAGTTCAATTGTTCTAAAAATTTTACCGTCGTAATCGGAAGAAAAAACACTACTACTTTGGTAATTTAACCAACATTGTATCTTTAGTAGTAACAAAGTTGGCAATAGTGCCGACTTAAATTTGAACACTCTGTATACACAAAGTTGGGTCGAAGTAGATAAGTGAAAAAAGGAAAATATCTGAAAATCAACTGAATGTATGTACAGAATATAATGAGAAGTGGAAAAATTTTCTTCAATTTCTTTTAGAAAATAATTAGTTATGATTTCTAAATATAATTTTAAAGGATTTTTATGAAGGATCTTATTATGTAGATTTATATGTCAATTTTTTTATGTAATGCAATAAATTACGGCATATTTATTTTTATCATATGGGCGAATACATCGTGAAAGTCAAGTTCGTATAAAAAAATATAAACTGGTAATTGTAAAGACCGTTTGAAATGTGTGTAGTTGAGTATTAAATTGTATTTTTTTCTCAGTTTATATTTTACCATTGCCTTTCACGAATTTAACTATCTTATACATACCTATATACATGCTTACTAGCGATTTTAACGAGATTATTTGAATATAACCTCAAGTACAAATTTTTGAATGTATTTAAAATTTATATAGTATGTGCATGTAGAAAATATTTGCCGCAAGTATGGACGATTTATAGCCATTTGCATATTTCGTTGCGTTTTATTTTCATGAAGGACTTGAACTCTGCGTTCTTGGCGTAACTTTAAATAATCAGTTCGAAAGTAACATAAATATACACAGACAACAAATTATCAACGATTTTGATCCAATAAATTCGAAGACATTCTGTCTTGTTTGTAACAGTAAATACAAAAAATCAAACAACGCCATTTTGTGTTTATTTATAATATTTTTTAAATTAATATTTTGCAAAATAATTAAAAGAATTACGGCATATTTTTTTAAATTTTTATGTCGTGGAATATTAATAATTATTTGAATTATATTGTTCAGGTAAATGTACTTTGTTACTGACAAGTTTATAACTATATTTATTTAAAAAAATTATTTAAACCAATAGTTTTCAAAATAAGAAAATGTCCTTAGGAACGTCATTTTTGTTTTATTTGTATTTTTTAATACAAAATTATTTCACGCCGAGGTGTAAATTTAAAGAAGAAATACGACCTCGTGCGTAAAAAATAAACGAATGCGTCAGCTATTATTCATCAAGTTGGCGAAACCGATAGGGCAAGAAGAGTACGAAGAAGACCTTGAGGAGGTTGATGACGGGGCAGTGACTTTAATCAACATGGCCCTGCCGCTAGTCGCTACTACAATATAATAATATCTCGAGTAAACCATAGTAGGTGGTTAGGTTATCTATCCAACCAGTTTCGCTCGGTTAAGTTTCATTTTATAGAAAAGTGCATTTGAATTTGAAATTATATATAATTTGTATTTTGGATTTGGACAAATAACTCGCATTTTATTTGCATATAGTTTTGAAAGTTTAATATTCAAAAAAGCCAAAAAATTAGTATTAAAAATGAAACTGCAATATGGATGGAAATGATCTTTTGAATGGTCTCGATCCCTATGACAAAAATTTGAGTTTTTTGCACTATTCCAAATTCAAAAGTCAACAATAAGGAAAATTGGAAAAATTACAAAAATTATGAACAAAAACGATTAATCAAGTCGTTTGTGACTTCTTAAAAAAATAATTCCAAATTTATGGGATCAAGCTCTAAACCGGAGTGAATTTTGCACAAAAATCTAATTAAATTATTTACGACGTAAATATTTCAAGGCCGTTAAGTACTCATATAAAAATATCCTTACTTAAGAATTTATATTCGCAATAACTTGAACCGGACGCATATTATTCCATTTATACATGACTGGTAACATTTAGAAGAACTTCATGTACTTGAAGACTATTTTATGTAAGTAATAATTCCACATGATTTAAATAAATGT
>JAFFZR010028175.1:0-14232 GCA_018397195.1 Lethrus apterus | reverse complement strand
TAATCTAAAAAGAATAATCGAAACCGAGTTGCATTATGACTCAGATACAGACTTGGCCCGTTTTAAAGCTTTACAATCCCCTGAGTCCGGAGCGTGGTTGCAAGCAATACCATCAAACAATATTGGCTCCTTTTTGGACAAACAAATTTTCCAAACTTGCGTTGGCCTCAGACTCGGTTGCGACCTTTTCCAGAGTCATTTCTGCCGCTGCGGCTCATTTGTTAACGAATGGCCTTAGTTGTCCTAAGAGCAAGGGAAGATTCATAAGGCACACTGATCTCAATAACATAATTCATCGAGCTTTGGGATCTCCGAATTTTCATTCAACTCTTGAACATATTGGTTTGTCGCGTGACGACAGTAAAAGACCTGACGGTGTTACACTTATTCCCTGGTCAAAGGGCAAACGTTTAATTTGGGATGTAACGTGCGTAGATACTCTTGCCACAACCTATCTTCCTCATACTACAATAGAGGCTGGTTCAGCAGCAAAAACAGCTTGCAAGAAAAAACATGATAAATATAGCTCCCTTATATCCTCTGGCTTCATTTTTAAGGCATTAGCAGTAGAAACCTTGGGTCCTTGGTGCGACGAAACAAAATCCTTTATCGAGACAATAGGGTCTAAATTATCACTAGAAACGGGAGACATAAAAGCGAAAGAGAGAATTTCCCTAGCAATCCAAAGAGGAAATGGAGCGAGTATTCTTGGTACCCTGCCAGATCGTTCTAGTTTGGAATTTTTTCTTTATAGTTGTGTTATATTCATCACTTATATTTGTTTATTTGTTCATGTTTTAAATAAATATTGTTCATTAATAGGAAATAAGAGAAAAAAGAAATTAAAATATTTAGAAAATAGTGTAAAAAGTGTGGATGTCAATTTTGTATATAAACCAGCATGCCACAATTTATCAAAGGTTTGGCTGATATTAAAAAAATGTGCAAAAGGATATATTCTGGTTAACCTCGTTACATGTTATTCTCAAAAAGTTTGAAGTGTATTAGGAACAAGCTTATAGACATAAACGAAAAGTCACTTCCACAGATTTCTTGCTCGACTTGATAGTCTTGATTATTTGTGCAATTTTCCAAATATTTCAGGTGCCCTATTGGGTTGGGTTCGTTCCGTAATTGAAGTTCAAAAGTCATTTTTTCAAAATTTGGTTGCCTCGCTGCGTAATTAAAATGCAAAAGAGTAGATTGTATGGGTTGGGTTCGCTCCGTAATTGAAATTCAAAAAATTTAATAACTTGCAATGTTTTAAAAAACTTACAACAGAAATTATTAATTATGATGGCGACATGGCGCCCCCCTCGATGACGACATAACGCCCCCTCGATGAGGTACCTTTGTGCGGGACACAACCTGCACAGGAGCACGCGGCGGCCCTGCTTGCGTCTGTCAAGAAATCCTCATCCCCACCCAATCTTCTTTCACAAATAAAACTTTTGGTCTTTTTCTCTTCAATCTTCTGTTCTGATTATGGTTTGCAGCTTCCAGCTGTTGTTGACTCTCGGAGTTGTTGTCTCGTTTCGAATATACTGGGGAGTATCTACCGGTCGTTGTATCTTGTTCTTGAAATTATATTTAAAAATATTTCTAACTAAATAGTTACTTTTATACACTTATTTATATATGCCCCCCACCCCCCGAAGAATGAAAAATCGCAAAAAGTGATCAATAATTATTATTTTGCACTTGTTATGCTTCCGTCTGTACAATCTGGTTTTCCAAATGATTTTGTCTTCCAACATGTAAGATTATTTATCGACGTTTATTTTATTACTTTACTTACTGACAATAATAAACATTTTTATTTTTAAAGCAATTCGTCAGTTCAACTGCAATTGGTTACAGGAAAATAATATTAATGTTCTTCCGTGGCCGGTAAAAAGCGCAGGCTTGAAATGTTTGGGGAAATATGACCAAAAAGATATACAGCTATGAGTTTCGTCCACAAAATAGAAACCAATTAACAAATGCAATTCAAAACGAATGGAATCAATTAGAACAAAATTACAATATGCAAAATTTAATTTCTTCTATGCCTAGGAGACTATAAAACGTTTTCAACTGCAATATTAAGATCTACATATTTTTGATATTTTTTAATATAGTGGTTTTTCAAAAGATGGTGAGCGAAATATTAAAAATAAATTATGAAAATTTAGGAATACTATATGAATATATGTACTATTGCGGCCGTTAAATTTGTAACGATTCGTTTTGCATTTGTTGATGTGGGTTTATCCAGTGGCTCGGTGAATGTCAAAATGTATTCATCGTTGTTAATTAAAAAAAAAAAAAAGATTATATATATTCGGATTTATATTTCCAACATGTAAATTATACCAAACCACGTTCTTGCTGATGCTGAAAAGGGTTTTGCAATTACAAAACTAGAAGAAGCATTGTCACTGCAACGTATAGCAGATGAAATTCAATGCGATAAAACCACAATTTTCCATTTAAAACGTAAATGGCAGGAAACACACGACTTACGTAGAAATGTATGTTCCGGACAATTTGATGCAATATATAGCTGTGTATCCTTTTGTTAGTGCCAAAAAAGCAGCAGAAAAACACATTTTCCTGGATCAGTAAGAACGGCCAGAAAACGTTTGAGAAGTGAGGTCTACTCAACTGTGTAGCAGCAAAAAGCCTAGGTTACTGAAGAAAATAAAACGAGAACTCAGTTCGCCAATGAATATTTAAATATAGCACCGAATTTTTGGGGCAGTGTGGTGTTCTCGGACTAAAAAATTTTTCAATCCTCATACAATGGGAAAATGAGAGTTTACCATCCAAGCGGTCAAAAGTTTGAAGAGAACTATATACACAAATCGGATACTAGTGGTAGGTTTTCCGTTCATGCATGTATGGGGATGGATATCGTCCCAAGGACTAGGAGCATTGATTGCATTTTATTGATGGCCCTTTAAATGCTCGGCGATATATCGAAATATTAAATAATGTTATGCTTCCGTCTGTGCAAGATGGTTTTCAAAATAATTTTGTCTTCCAACATGTAAGATTATCTAAGTTTATTTTATTACTTTACTTACTGACTATAATAGATATTTTTAATTTTAAGGCAATTCGCCAGTTCATACAGCTGCAATTGTGAGAAATTACAGGAAAATAACATTAATGTTCTTCCGTGGCCGGTAAAAAGCGCACACTTGAACCCAATAGAAAATATTTGGGGAAATATGACCAAAAAATGTAAATTTTCGGCTACAAAATAGAAACCAAATAACAAATGCAATTCAAAACGAATGGAATCAAGTTGATATTCTCCTTTAGTATTTTAATTATTTGTTTGAAATAATAGCATTAATTTAAGTTATTTTAGTCATTTTATTCCGTAATAAACATTACCATCTTTTTCCTATTTGTCTATTATTTGTAATCTTTGACTTCCATGTTAATTTAGATTAATGACGCGCCGATGACTTTCTGTCAGAATATTATTATTGTCAAAACAGACATAAAAAGTAATAATTACAAAAGGTAAATGTTCGAAAATTGTGGCAACTTGATTGCAGATCGTTCCAAATTTAACGGCCGCAATAGTACATGTATTACTCAAATTTGTTTAGCTACATATTGAAACATTGCTTGCATTTTGAATAAATTAAAATCTAATAGTCAACATTAAAAAAAAATATTTTATATTTTCAAAGGAGTTTATTACCAGCTAATAATAAACGAAAGTGATCAAAGAGAAATACATGCTGGAACACTTTCCTCTATAAGTATCTCTTTGCCAAATGTCGTTATTTGAAAACTATGACATGCGCAAATCCTTTCGTGAAATTATAAAAAATAATATTAAATAATGACAAAGCAAACTTCAGATTTAGTGCTAAATAAAAAAAAATCTACAAGCAATAAAAATTGTTCATATAATGATGTTTTCAACAAACATATTTGAACATTTTATTTCAGCATAAATATATTTTTTTTTATTTAGCTAATATTTTGTACGTCATTTTCCTTATAAAATGATCATTTTTCCTTATAAAATCAAGCTTAATCTCTACTGTATCAAGGAAAATAGTGTGAAAAAGTGTTCTGTTAAGGAAGTAATTTATTTTAAAAGTGGTTGAACATAAAGATGTAGGCGCACTCTATGAGAGAGCGCTCGACTTTCTTGGAAAATAAAACGTTTGTGCTCCTACAATACCGACAAACAAAAGTAAATCGGTTTCCTTACTTAGATAAGTATAGATCGGGTAATAAAGAGCTTTCACCGTACGTAATTGTACATTACTTGTAAGCACCTATAAATTTGGATTCTATTGCAGTTATACTTGCAGTTAATTTAATTTTATGTAATACTATAAAATTTAAATAAGTACGTTATTAGTTTCCTCAATTGTAAAGACGACGAGCGTTTGCATATGCATACTTATTTTTAATTCGTATATTATAAAAAAAATATGAACGGACAAAAAATGTGGCCTCGATCAAGTTAATGAAGAAAAAACACATTACAATTATTTTTTTCTTTCTCGTCATTTTCTTCTCTCATTATTCCCTAAGCTCTCAGAACTTGTCGAGGCTGATCTCAGAGTGGCAACACGCCACAAATAAACAATCATATTTCTAGAATGATCTACTTAATTAACTGCCAGTAAATATCATTCTTAATGTCACTTTCAATTTAATGCAAAACGCAACGAATGCAACGATCAAACGATTAGTTTTATAGCTTGCTGCTCTTATAATAACATATGCATTTAATTAGAAGAAAATTAAAACAGCTGGTACGAGAAAAATTTATTATTAAAAGTTGAAGTTTATTTACATTATCGACGAAATTGTGTGGCAATAAAATGTATATATTATGAAAGAAAGTATGTGAAATTTGTTACGAAGAACAATATAAATTGTAGTGATCATTAAAATGAAATCTGAAAATAGGTCGAATTTATTTACGAATTGTTAATGAGCAACAAATTATGTAACTTTGCCCCAATATATCCGACTTTGTATCTCTTAAGTGAGATACCATGGAGAGAAAAATTGGTATCTTGTACAGGGCCGCTCTGCTCCAGGAGCCAAAATACTACCGCACGGCACTGATCTTGTATAAAATATTTGTACTTATTTCAAAGTCGATATATAATATGGACCTTATAGTTATAAATATATGATTTATTACCCCTTTGTGTAATAATAATAAATTAAATTTATTTATGATTTGAAAACGATATCAAAAGTATTATTGTTTAAAAATCTCTATTTGCATAATTTGTATATGGTTTCAATTTACAGACAACACTAACCAACTCAACTGCTGTCGTAAACAACTGTTTTTCTTTTTTATACAGATGTAGTTTGACAAGTAAAATTGTGCACGAAGTTTTCCGCTCTCATTTATATTAACCGATGAAACAACGCCCATTTAACACCTCATCACGGGATGCATTACACTAATCTGTGTAATGTACCTTTGATTGTTACGGTACCACAGATGAATTAAATTTATGGTATGTATTTAAATTACAAATTAAGTTTCTTTGTCATTAACTAACAAGTTTTGTGTTCACTGCTTAGCCGATTCAATTCGACATACTTTTTGTAAAAAAGTGGAATTTTAAAAGTCATAATGTCGTAAAAGCCCTATGATGTGTCAGAGCAACAATTTTGATTTTCGGAATATTTTCCGTAAAAATGTTTTATGAATAAATAAATATGAAGAGATACTCTGTATATATTTTTTTTCACAGCACCGACGGAAGTTAATTAAACATAAAAACAAAGTTGGTAAGTATTTTATTGATAAATGAAGGAGAATTAGGACCTACGATTCTTCCTTTCTTAAATTCGTGGTGATGGGCTTGAATTTTTTACAGTAATTTTATCTGATATAATAGTTTCAAGGTACCTAACTGGAAGTGCAGGTGGATTAATCTTTCTCAGCCTTCCTGTAAGGTAAAATTGTTTTCAATGAGTTTCGGTTTTGTCCATTTTACGAACTTTTTGCTTCACATGGATGCGAATGGCTTACAGCAAAACTTGAGATCTTTCTAGATGCATTAAGTTTAATTATTTATTTAACGTTATATTTAATGGTTAAGCGTCAAAATCAACATTTTTTCTAGCATATTTATCCCAGAAACCTAATCTTCCTCTATCAGCTGTTTCACAAGCGCAACGTTCTCCTCGTTGTCTGCGTGAGCTGGTCGTTCTTCGCGTACTTCGTCGTGCAACTCTTCGCGCCCGTTTAGAAATACGTTACCATCTGCAGGCTCAAGCATTTATCGCCGTAGACAGAGCATAATTTTCTATAAATTTTGGCGGTAAAAAAAAAGTAATATACTCCGCGGCACATATTTGGACGCAAATTTTATCGTAATCACCATGATAAAATGTTATAAAACACGCAACAATCGACCGACCAGACTCTGCGACATACTAAATTAATCAGAATACATAAGAGAACACTTTCATTGTATAGTTCTACCTTGTCACCAAGAGCGGCGCTAGCATCGTTAAACTTACATTCTGAACGAACCTCGTATTATAAAAAATTGAATAGATTTGGCAGATACATGGTGAAACTCTATATTCACAAAATTAAAACAAAAATAAATTGTTGGTTTCCCTTGATTTATTGTATTACTACTACAATTGTTTCACCAGTCATGTATATTTTCCTACCTGAAGAAGCCACTGTGTGGTGAAACAATTGTACAGTAGTAATACAATAAATCAAGTGAAACCAACAATTTATTTTTGTTTTAATTTTGTTTCTATTATATTTTTGTGATACAGTTTTATAAACCTTCTGTATACGCTAAGAACGAGTCGTAATTTAACCAAAGAATGATTTATCTACTTTGGAAATGATAGAAGTAGGCCTGCGATAAAATTTGCAGCTAAATTTTATCTACTTAGACATCCAACATTTCCACTTACTGTATACGTTAAAATAAAATATGTATAATTAATAACATTTAGAGAAAATGTATAAATACCTATAACTTTCAAAATAATATACAATCACTTTCATAAAGTAATGCTTATTTCGCATTCTCCGTTGGCCGTGATCGTCTAGTGGTTAGGACCCTACGTTGTGGCCGTAGTAACCCAGGTTCGAATCCTGGTCACGGCAATGTGTCGAACATTGTCACGGTGGAGATTACTTTTTTATTAAACGATTTTCTTTTTGATAGGATTACACAAAATAATTTATTCAAATTTACAACAAAACAGCGTATTTATTTATTGTCCAGGAAAACATTTTTTTACTTCTGCAATAATTGCCATTAATTTCAAATCGCTTATAGATTATAAATCTGAGCATTTTGTTCGTTACTTAACTAATAACAGAAAACCTTTTATCCAGCTCATTAATTATTTTTCTGCGCTGACATCCAGGCAATTCGTCATCGAATGCTAAAATTTCTTCTCCTCAAAAATCTCACCTAGACACATATCTCCACGGTCGTATTATACTCATTTTGAATCCTATTATATCTCTTGTGTATCTCCTTCAATTTACACACCAACTTAATAACACCCTCTCCCAAATGTACCCTTCTTTCCAGACTCTAACTCTTTCCGAACAGTAGCAAATTATCCTCTTATGCTGGAGACCATATCTTAAACTTATTTTACTCCAGGACTGTATAAGTTTGTTATGCGTTTCGCCAAATGAGCATCAACGTGTCGTTTGTACTCAATTCACTGCTTTCAATTCGACAACTATTGCATACATCTTTCCACCCTATTTCTTCTGTACTTTTCTTCCTAGTAGATAATAGTATAGTATATTAGTATACAGGGTCCGCCTTTTTTCCATTACTCCCTTATTTTTAAAAATTTAGGAAAAGTATAAAGGAAAAAAAATATTGGTAGGCAGCAGTGACTACAAATTTTTTTAACAATACAGGTTCGCCGGACCTGTATGTACATTACTTTTGGTGCTTCTTTAGGAATAGAAATCTGTATAGTCATTATTTATTTTATATCATTGCCGGTCGGGAACTATATTTATGATAAACATTTTTTTCTTATTTTGACTGCTGTCCGGGGATGGGGTTACAAAGAGGAAAAACTTTTTTAATATGCATTTTACAAAAAAAAGTTATTCTTTATAAAAAATTCTGCTTTCCTAAAAACGTCGAAAAACATATTTGGATTTGACTACAGGCATACACTTACTTATAAATTCAATATTGTTGCAGCTGATACTTTTATTTTTTCAATTAAACAATCAGTTTTTGTAATAGACAAGGAAATAAGTATTAATTGTTAACTTAAAACAGATCTAACAACCACTATTCAATATAAGTGCTTTCAACTTGTATACATTTTTCAGCTCTAAATTCATTGTAAACTTTGTGTATCGTAGCAGGCACATTAATATCATTCACCGCATCCCTTATTGCTTGTCTTAATTGATCTAAATTTTGGACTAAATCATGAGCAAACACTTTTTCTCTTTTTCTACCCACAGAAAGAAATCCATTGGTGTAATATCAGGTCAGTCAACTGGGCCATTTCTGCCAATCCATTTTCCATTTTCCATTGACGACGATATTATCTTATCATTAAAACTTATGAACCAAGTGGTATTTTTTATAAACGTAAAATAGCCAATAGTACATATTAAGTTGTTTATTACAAAAATTGATTGCTGTTTAGTTGAAAAATTAAAGTATCAGCTGCAATAATCTTGAATTTATAAGTACCTGTATGTCTGTAGTCAAATCCAAATATGTTTTTCGGCGTTTTGAAGAAAGCAGAATTTTTTATAAAGAATAACTATTTTCTGTAAAATGCATATTAAAAAAGTTTTTCCCCTTTGTAACCCCATACCTGGACACCTGTATATTAGCAAATACTTCATTTGAAAATATCTGCTCTGATTCCTGCTTGTCTGTCTACGTCAGAAAACAATACCTTATTGAAAAAGTTTGAATCTCCACAAAGTCGCTCTTGTTTCACAAATTTCAGTTTCATATTTCAGTTTAATAAATATCTTGGTGGAAATGATTGTGGTAAGCGTGGACGCGATTTCGTCTTGATATTCGTAAGAGAATTCTCTGGTTGGTGTCTATCCAAGGAGAATGAAATTACGATGTTTAAAATTTCCGCTATTACAAAGCTATAATAGGGATTTATTTAATAGTTGCGTGCAAAACTCAATGTTACTACATATTATGTTATTATTACTTCAAAAATAGAATGATATAAAATGTGTAAAAAAAACCTTGTCTTGTCTTGTCCCGTTTTTTGGGACAAATTGTGTATGAAAAATAATTTCTAAAAATGTTTCTTCGTACCTAATTTAATTATTATTAAGTCCTGAATGCAAAGAATATGAGCATTAACTTGAGAAATGGAAGAAAATTATTATTTTGAAAAATCATTACATTCTGTATATATTCTTTAGTATTTTGTTATTTGACCAACCATGTTTTGTTATTATTTTATTATTTTAAGAAAATCCACTACTAATTTATATTAAAAAGAAACAGGCAAAAGTTGTTCATCTATGATGATTTACTGAACCGTAACATGTTGAACTCCTACCTGATTCCTATCAACTTCGTTTAACATTTATAATAAAGTGAATCGCTACAAAACATTAAAGTTAACTAACTAAATTTTATAGGTCTTCGACAGCCGTGATCGTCTAGTCACTAGACTCCTAAACCACTAAACTCTAGTGGTACGTTGTGGTCGTACTAATCCAGGTTCGAATCCTGGTCACGGCAATGTGTTAACACATTGTCACGGTGGAGGCTTTTTTAAATAAATATGTAAATAAATCGCACTAGTTAACACGTTATGTTTATATATTTCAAAGAATTTTATAACAAACAAATCTTAGTCGTACATCTTTTATATTTTAATATAAATTCTGATAATGACTGCAATTATGGTATATTTCGTGTTATTTTTTACGTCATTTTACATTTAATTTAAAATAAAAGGACGATGATCTTTTTTTTGTTTGTGTGTGTGTGGTGAACAAACGAAATTAGATATTTTATATTAATTTACTTTATCCATTGCCATACATTCTACTAGCCTATTTAATGAATCTAATCATTTTGCTAATATCGACTTTTGCTAAAAATGCGTAAGTGTGTTGATATTTTCTATAACGTGTACAAAGCGATTAACATTTTTAATTTTTTTAAAAAATTTATGTAAACTGGAATTTGGGGATAAATTTTGAATTTAATAGCGTATTTGAAATATAGAGGACTATGGAGACTTTAATAAAAAGAAGTTATTCCTTCTTTATATAGTTTACAGTCATCAACATCGACAATCATCGACGACGATGAAATGTTATCGAAATGACGGAAAAGTCGACAAAAAGTAGCAAGCAGAGCGAAAAAGACTAATAAGATAAACTATTCAATATAGAAAACTATACTAGGAAAGAAAGAAATTAGAAGTAAAGTTAATACACGTTTATAGAGCAACCATAACATATAAGGAAACATGGACAAAACAAACAAAACACGACAATAACATTACAGCAACGGAAATGAAAATATTAAGAAGTATAGTGGGAAAAACTAAACTGGACGGCATAAGAAATGTATATTCGAGAATCGATTCAAATAGAGGCACTTGTAAGGAGAATAGAAAGCAAAGAGCTAAACTGGTACGGACCTGTTATACGAATGAAAGAATGCTACCCAAGACAGTCATGGAAGCGCGAAGTATAGGAAAAAGAAAAATCGGTAGACCGAGGAAGCCATGTATACAACAAATAGTGGATTTGGGAAGAAATAGATGGAAGACGTTGAGCGAGATGAAACAAATGGCAATGGACCGGAAGACCAAGCGAGAAACCGGTCACCGACGCTCTGCAAAAGGGCATTAGCTGAAGAAGAAAAAATTTCATTTTCAGTTATATGACATTTACAGCATTTGGATAGCCAAATGCTGTCGACTGCCAACAACACGGAAATCATTAAAATTACATTTCTAAAACCATTATAAATAAATTTAATTTCGTAATTTTTCTGCTTGCAATGAACTTATTTTAAAAAGCAGAAATTTTAGTTTAATCATAAGAAATCTTAGCAAAAATAGAGAGAAGAGAAGAAACTTCTGGTTTCCCTTCACATCACACTTTTTTGTTTGTTTGAGTTTCAGTTACATTTCCCAACTCTCAACAAAAAATGAAATAAAAATAAGAAAAGCTCATAAAAAATAAAAAGCTTTTTCTTCTGAATTTAAATTTTTGTAGAAAAAACCTTTCATAAAAATCTTTAAAAATGATAAAATAGAAACGATGTTTATAATGTCCATTTCCGCGATAATTTCCAAAAATACGACTTAAATGCGGATTTAGTTTAGCGCATAATTTAATAGTTTGTATAGAACTACGCGAAACAAATGCAAGATTCGAAATCTATGTGCGGCATGGAATTACTGAGTACATAGCAGAATAATAATTAAGGCAAGTATACATGAGTATGCTTTAATTTATCACTATACGAATGCAGTTGATGCTTAATGAGATGGCGCTGAACGTTATTTACGAAAAGCATTAAATTATTGCATACATTACTCCTGAGCAAGCAACAGGTAAAAAAAAAAACGCGAAAATGTAATAAATTATAGTTATTACAACCACATAAATATATAAAATAAATCTTTTTCAAATAATAAAAATATATTTCTTACCATGCGAAAATTTATTTTTATTACCTTTTCAAAATGTGTTAATTGTAAACTTATTACGTTTTTAATAAATATTTTTTAATATTTTAAAATTGCCCACTTCTATCCTTCAAGAATGTCCGAAGTGGAACCGTAATCCTTTTGTGTCCATTTCTACAACTTGTCAAAGCCAATCCTCCCAAAACTGACATTCCAAAGAACAAAAGCTACATCTTTTTCTTGTACCTATTCACCCTCATTTATTTTTACTAAAGTCCTCCTTTACGGCTGGAAAAAATAACACTCGTTTAAAGATTTTAACAGGAGTAAACACAATTTTCCTAGCACTTTACTAATCGAGAAATATTTAGATATTCTCCAGTAGTATGTGCCGCACGTAAACTGTCAAAAGAAACTTAGACGAAACAACTTTATGTTTTGAAACATTATAGTTTAAGGTCTTAAAGTTTGAAAACACTGATTAATTGGATATTGGACGATAACTACCGATGTATTACTTTTTTGATAACGGGAACTACTTTTGCTACGGTTGCTAACACCCCCTGATTTTCCCGGAATTTCCCCGGACTTTCCCCGTATTTTACCCAGAGTTGCCCGGATTTTGCCCGGAGTTCCTCACGATTTTATCCGGAATTCCCCGGAGTTTGCCCGCAGTTTCCCGGAGTTTCCCCGGATTTTCACATATTTTGCCAGGAGTTTTTCGGATTTTGGCCGGATTTTGCCCGGAGTTTTCCGGATTTACCCGGATTATTCGGAATTGCCTGGAGCAACGGTGGGCAACCGCCGGCCCGCGAAAATTTCTATCCGGCCCAGGAGATCTTTAGAAGAAATTATAAATAAATATTTTTCATTGTAATTCTTTTAGTTTGAATTAATTATAAACGCACATAGCAACATGTATGTTCATAATTTAGTACTAATTTTAACACTTTTTTTTATTTATTTCATATTTGCAGACTAAAAAATTATAGGTCGCAAGAAGGAGTCAATTAACAAATGCGGGCCGCGGAAAAAACGTAAAATTTATTCTGGCCCATGTTATAAAAATCATACCTTAAACTTATGATTTTGAAGTTCTCCCATTGCATTTCCATTATTTTCCTACCTAATGGAAGATGGAAGAAAAGTACTATATGTCTGCATTCCAAAAAAAAATGTTAGTTATCTATTTTATAAATAACTATTTCCCTATCACACCCTTGCTAATTGCTAATCAATAATAATCATGCATCATTTTATATTATTTTTTAAGGAATTTCATAACCTCCTGCCATTCTAATTTCGAATCTCCAGACTAGCCAATCCGGAAAACCGATCCGCAACCCTTTTTGGTGGGTTTACACAGGGTGTTAGAAAAATGTGTCACGAACTTTGAGGGCACTAAATATCCAGAAAAGTCTCAATAACATGGGTTCGCAAATGAACAGTCTCGGAGATACAGATAATTATTCCTTTTTTCATTCTCAGAAACTGGTATTTTCTTATGTAGTCGACTGATGTGACTGACATTCAGTGGTTAACACACAATTTTACGAATTTTCGCTATGTATGTTTACTCTAACATTTAATTAGCCGACATGCAATTCATGTATGGTCGAGCTAAGGGAAATGCTAGAGAAGCGCAACGTCTTTATGTTGACGCTCATCCCAATGCCAGATCCCTTCAGTTAATGATGTTGTGCACCAAAGATTGTGCACCAAAGATTGCGTGTTATCGGTTCACTTAAAAAACCCACCCCTGATGCAGAAGGGGTAATTTTAGCACGGGTAGAGCAGAATCCGGAGTCTAGTTTATAGCTACGCCTGTAAATGACCTCGAGGAGCTGCAGTAGATCAAGGATGCCACAGAATCCAATGCGGAGGGTTTCGAAAGTGTTCGAAGATCCTTGTGGCATATATGTCGTGACTGCTGTGAAATTGAGGGAGGATACCTTGAAAATCTCATTTGACTTTTTGCCTTTGTTTGATCAAAAATTACATTGTTTGTTTGTACAGGGTGGGCAAATTTCGATGTTTTAATAGGGAATTTCGATAACCATAAGAGATACAAAAAAATTACCCTACCATCCTCGATCGCTTTTTTGGAGAAAAATTCAATGGTGCAAACCAAAGTTGGCTATCGTCTTTTGTTTTCGAGTTATGCGCAAAAATTCGTTTTTTTCAGTTTTCGTTTTATGATTATATCTTGCTTATTTGGAAAAATGAAGGAAAAGAATGTCCACTTTTTTGATAAGAAAGCAGTGGCGTTGTTAGTTTTTTGAAAAAGTTCGCCAAATTCGAGTTATAACACAAAGTTATATTTTTTTTCCCTTTTCAACAATATATAACATGTATGGCAAATTTTTAATTTTTATAGAGATTTTTCAAAAATTTATACTCAAGGTCAGACTTATATTGAATATTCAAATTGACGTCCGTCATTCGCAACACACAATTGACATCGCTTTGAAACACTCCAAACTGACGTTGATACAGAATTAACACACTGTATAACATTTTCTCTTAGTTCGTTCCTATTATTATTAGTATTTTTAAATGGGGTTATATTATGGGATTGCT
>JAFFZR010028174.1:0-14233 GCA_018397195.1 Lethrus apterus | reverse complement strand
GTATTTAAACTTTTGATTGCATTTCCTACATCTAACGCATTAGATGCTCAATTGTTTTTTTGGCTATGGCAGGTAATAGAAAATTTACTGTAGAATAACTTTTCTTCTATGACATTTTGTCGTATCTCTAACAATAGCCGAGATATCTGCTGTGACAACTAAAACCAAACACACTGTATACGCAGATGCAGAAAAAATCACCAGGTGGCAGAATCATAAAATGATATTTGTAAATGAGAAATAAATGAATGAATGTTAGAAGGTATATTTAATTGGTTACACAAAATAAAAAAAAAATTGAAGGATTAAATCTGTAGGTTGGAGGTTAAAACAGGCAAAGAAGCCACTGAAAGAAAAAACGTTAGGATAGAAAAATTTATACACATAGACTAGCAAGTTAAACGTTATTTCTTAGCTTCTGGTTGATGAACGCAATGGCGTAGCGAGGGGTGGGCAAGGGGGGCATCATGCCCCGGGCGCTACTAACAAAGGGGCGCCAAATGGTCCGTCTTGTTTTCTCAATTACATTTTTTGTCTCAAATTTAAAGCCTAGCTTGAGCCTATGACTTTATTTAATTTACTTTATTTATTTTTTAATTTGCGAGTATATTTTACATATAATATTATATGGTTTTCGAATGGGGGGGGGGGCGCTAAAAAGGTATTGTGCTCCGGGCGCGAGTTAAGCTCGCTACGCCACTGGATGCACGTCATTGTTTTGTCAGATATTTAAATATCTTCTTCAAAGAGAACTTCTATGAATAAAATATGAAATTTTCGTTAATTCAAAGGTTAATAACGACGACAAGTTACAATAATTTTACCATGAACTTCAAACATTCAATTTTCCTTATTTTTCAAAAAATATGTTTAAAAAATGTCATATACAAAAAAATCAAAACCGGATTTAAGAATATCATAAACAAGAAATAACAAATTTTTCATTTTTCTTTCTAACATCAAGCGTGTTGTACAAGGAGTAATATATATTTATAGCTATTTAACCAATATCTGTTATGATTAGGTTTACGTTAGCCTTAAAAACTTTAAATGGGTTTCGTGTTTCCTTAATAACGTTTCTTTATGTATAAATAGATAACGCAGTTGTTTTTATTTGTTGATTTTATTCAAGATTTAATTACACACTTTCCGGTAGGCCAAACTTCAAAAGTAATTTCGAAAAATAATAAATCGCAATCAAATTATTTCATTACAAAAACACACTTCTTCTGACAAACAACAGGAGTAATTAAAGGCGAAGGCACCGGTGCATGAGTCCGTAATTATCCCCATCAACGTCCATGATGGAGTTGGCATATTCACACCTATCTTAACCCCTTGGCCGTTAAGGCATAAAACAGGGGCGGCAGTGAAGGTGGGGCTCTCGAGCAGTTCACTCCTCACACCTGACACCATTCATGGGTTCACACCTCGTGCATAAATGCACGGGCATTGTGAACTCATCGCACACTACGATGTTTATTTGCGCGAGATTGTTTTACGCGTGAAATATAATACGAGATCTTGTGACCTGTGACTCTTTTTTTTTGCTTTGGTTTTGAAATGAGCCCTCGGTGTTTTTAATTACGTGTAATTTTCATTTATGTCCAACGATCTGATGTATTTGTTAATTTACTTATAATAAGAAAATTTTATTATCAAAATTTTTCAAAAAAAAAAAATTGGATTAACGAAAAAAAAAATTTTCTCCAAAACTGTAAAATTCTTACAATGAAAATCTGTTCTTTAAAATTCTTTCTCATTTATTTTTGAAAAAATTAAATTTTTTGTTTTGAAAATTACTGTGAGCGTAACAATAGGGGACTGTTACAGTTCTTCATATTTTTATTTTTTTGTAAAAACAGTAACAGATTTTTTTTTTTTCAAAATAAAGTTGACTAAATTTATTTTCAACCAATTGTTTTTTTAGTTTCATTCATAAGAATGAAAAGAAAATGAAAAGTAAGAAGTAATAATAAGCAAATGATTTTGATTGGCGCAGCAAAATATCCAGAATTTAAATATGAAAAACGGTTGATTAAACCTCCCGAAAGATAAGGCAAGGGAAGTCGTGTCGAGAGGAAGAAGAGAGATAATTCGTTTGTAAATATAATTTTCCCTTCAAAAGCCGTTCCTAGCTGTTCAAATTTACCAGGACGTGTTCAAATTTAACAGCACCCATTCAGAAACTCTTCAAAAGGCGTTCTTAGCTGTTCAAGTGTAACAGGATCCATTCAATGCTGTTTGAAATCTGTTCGAAAGATCTCTCAGTCGGTCTATCTATCTCTTTGTCTATCTACTTGTCCGTCTGTTAAGTTGTTGTGTCTTCAAAGACAAAGGTTGGCTGGGATTCATGGATGCGATGATCATGGGGTCAAAGGTCAAGGGTTAAAGTTCTGCTATTTTGGGCTGACAACAGCCCAAACCTAAATATGCAAAAATGACGGTTTTATGTTTTCTTTTAATTTTTTTTTCTAATGTTAGTTTTGAGTAATATATAACATCTTTTACTGCCACCAAAGGAAGTTGATTTTCAACGTATATTGAAACGGACCGTACTTAGTACGTTGTAGAATACCCATACAAAAACTGAAATTTTTCGAAAATTTAAAATAAAGATTTGCGCATTTGCGGTTAGGTTAAGTTCAGCTACCGCCTGTTAAGATAAATATTGTTATCAATATTATAATTAAATTAATAATAAAATGTAAGTGAGTAAGTGAGAGTTTTCCACTCTAATTATACCCCGAGAGGGAATTTCAATTTCGGCCACATGTAATTTTGTTTTAACGTAAATTTTAATAATGTTACTCCGTTGTTGTATGAAATTAAATACCCTTGAAATCAAAACGCCTTTTTTCAAAACACTTTCCGAAAATTCTTTACGGATAATCAATTATAAACGCCAACCAACCATTCGGATAACATCTAAAGGATGTCTGCGCCCACTTGTCACATCGTTGTTATTTTTAGGTTGCGATGTTACACCTTGAACCGTTTAGATTTTCCTTGCGACATTAATTAAACATTAAAAAAAATCCTATTGTATCAAAAAAATATTACTCATAAAATTTTAATAAATTTCTTTTTAAGAGATAAAAGGCATTGTCTTTGAGTAAATTTTCTTCTATTTAAATAATTCTTTAACGCGTTCTCAATGCAATTTAAATTAAACATCCTGTATATAATAAACCATTTTCTTTTGACGCATCAAACACCTGGCGTTGATAACCCTTTCGACCATATTTCAAACTGTAATATAATTACATCTTAACATTCGATTGGTCCAATAATGGGGGCCACCTAAATTTGTTATGCACACAAAGCAGACAAATGTTAACCCTGTTCGTAACCCTTTCTACGAAAATATTTTTCTAAGTATAGTGTAGGTATAAACGCGATGGAGGTGATATATTGAACTATGTCCTGTGTAATCGGACACGTTATTATTATCATAAAAGGTAATGACAGGTTATGGGTAAATGGGGTGGTCTGTTGACAGATGTTTAATCAACATGCACATACGACTTGTATTACCTTTGATGATGATATTTTGATAAAAGTAAATAAATTGTATCATCTTTTAAGGTTTATTGACATTTGTGTTCAAAATTTAATAATGCCGTTTGAAAATTCTAAATAAATAAATTTAAAATCATTTTTAACAACGTAAACAACAAAATGAAAAAGTTTATCATTTACATTAATTTAAGAGACAAAAAACAAGGAATTCAAACCATAAGAAGTCGGGGATCGGAATGTAAGACAGAAATAATTGAAAAGATAAAGAAATGGACGTATCTAATCTGTATATGAAGGGTGAATATTAGCTTTAAGGAGCTGATAAAATAAGAAAAAATGTCTGAGATTTGTGCTTCAAAAGAATGGAAAATGTGGATGTGGATGATAATTTCAATTGGCTACATACTGAGTGTGTGGCTAAAAGAAGAATTATGACTTACAAAACTGTATGCTAAACTATAATGAAGAGAACAAGGGAACACTAAGAGAAAAGGAAGTGAAAACGCACATAGAGAGAATACTCAGAAGACCAAGGTAGCCACTAAAAGGTCTTGATAAAAAAAATGGATAGTTGAATGATAGGACAAATCAACAATTGCAATATCCAAAGGGTCATTACTAAGAAGGATATAAAGATTGATTGTATTGAAAGAGAAAGAAAAAATAATACAGAAATATCGACCGCAAGGTTTCGATATGGAAACGAAGAAATTGATTAAATGGATGAATATTATAGAAAATGTACCCTGAAGAGATAAACAGGCCGAGTCATTTAGGTTTCCGGCTTCGATATCTCTCGATATCTTTCGAAGCCGGACACCTAAATGACTCATCCTGTAGATGAGGCAATGAAAAGAGCTCCACAAGAACCATGGAACAAAAGGTAAGAATTGTAAACATAAAACAATCAAAGAATCGTTTCAAACTTATTTTAATGACAAAAGAAATAGTAAGAACGACATGTGGATATTCGCATTTAATAATAAATACTTTTGTTTGTTTTGACAATAAAACCATTTTGTGTGTATTTTATGGAAAGCTTGATGTAAATAAATAAATCCTGAAATTAGATTTGTGAAATTATTATATTTTTTCCATATAAACATGAAATAATATATAGATATGAACAATTACTTGTTGAAAACAACGTAAAATGTAAAATATTTAGAAGAAACGAGGACAGAAGTTTAAAGCCAAGTTGATATTGATCCTGTGCGCAGAACACACAAATGTACAAAATTGTAAAGGGCTAAAACAACTCACGTAAATTACCAGCTAATTCAAAAAAGGTTTGTTCATTTAACGTATATTAAAATTATCACATTATTTAAAAATATTTAAATATATTATTTAATACGAGAATTAAACGTGTAGAAAACACAATTTGAATGAGTTCAATTCAGTAACATTTACAATTGCAAGGTGTCTGAAAAGGAATTGGTATTTCGTAAAATTGCTTCATTTATATTAATAGTTTGTAAGAATGCACTATTATGTGTTTAACTGGATTTTTGTTACTGCGAAAGACTTTTCTAAAGTAGTTAGAAAAGTTTCAAGCTTAAATTCTTTTCAATTAAATTCAATTCTCCCTCGCCTAAAGTTATTTTAACTTAACAAGTTAATTCCTCTTCGTTATAAAGTTAGTCGTGCACGTTTTGAAAGCTCGGTTGTACAAATTCTCGCGAGCGCTTTCTTTGGTCGAGCTCTTTTCCGTCAGCTTTTCACTTGTACAACAGTATAGACGTCTCGAAAAATTCGAGTAACGTGAAAATCTCCTCAATCGATTCGAATTTATGGAAAATATACATGTTAATTTGAAGTATAACGAGATCACGTAAAGAAAAATCCAATTATTCGTCGTCTATAAATTTTTCCATAGAGGTTTTCCGCAGTCGCCAATTATTTTCGCTCCTTTAAGAAAGCCGCTGTTTGTTAAAAATGCCAAACGACATGGAATATATAGGTTTCTTGAGAGGGGACGTGTTCAAAGGAAATATTGGTTGTTAAGAATATGTACATAAACAGCCTTTGCTTTTTCCTCATATAATTTAATAGCGAATTGCAAAAATCAATAGCGACGCAATATAAATTTTCAAACATAAATATAAACAACTAAAAACAATTTGAATAATCCCATCATCTTTTTTTGTATTTATTATTTTAATTCATTTATTTATTTATATTCTTTCTATTGGTGACTCATAGATCATTTTCATTTTATGTAATTTATTTCTGTTTGCAACATTTTCTCTATTTTGGATTCCACTCAATATATTGTAATATTATTTATAAATTTAATAATGCATTTATCTTGTTCGTTTAAAAAAGGATATTATTGTTTTTCAAAATTCAATTCAATTAAATGCAGATAACCAGGTATTTAATAGAAAACATAATTCTAGTATTAAGGTAGTTATAAGTTGTTTTGTTTGTTATTTAGATTTTAAATCGTGTACAACATCATCTCCGTGTTGCATTTTGTGTGTTTTAAATCCCTGAAAACTAAAGTGAAAAATAAAACAATAATTATATAAAGTAAAGTGAATAATACCTGTGATTGAAGAGGTTAAAAGGCAGACCACATTCAAGGTTGAAGATACAACGTGAAGTTTGGACGAAGACGATCAACAGAATATATTGGTAGGTATCGTTAAAAACCAAATTTATTTTAAAAATAAAATTTGAAAGATCTTTCCAAGCAATAATTAAAAGAGTCAAAGAAATTATAATTTAAAGTAATGCGCAATTTTGCTTATGACGTCATAGTAAATTTATAATTTATTTGTTATCCGCATGGCGACGTGACCGTCGTAGTTTTAAAAGAGTCAATGTTGTTAGCAAAGTTAATATTTGTATTTGTTCGATGTTTTTTTCACGTTTTATAGTAAATGTCAAATTTATCAAGTTTACATTTTTTTTATTTCTTTTAATTATTTGGTTATCTTTACATGATAACTGATTTATATTACTATATTTTTAAAATATAATTGGCGCCCGTGTTTTTTAAAAA
Source organism: Lethrus apterus (assembly GCA_018397195.1). NCBI lineage: Eukaryota > Metazoa > Arthropoda > Insecta > Coleoptera > Geotrupidae > Lethrus > Lethrus apterus. Next base: position 7,701 of record JAFFZR010028174.1, on the reverse strand, counting down.
AACGATTTGGAAACTTTTAGTAATTTTAATATTCACAGGTAAATAAAAGCGGCAATTTCGAAATTCGCCCAGAACCTAACTAACATCCCTGACGTGAGCTAGCTTGGTAGTAGATTATATATTATGTGGTAAGTAAATAAAGCTTTAATTAACTCCAAACATCACAATATGTTTGTGTTGCCTGAAGTAATTTTTATTAGTTTGCAATCTACTTGTTTGGGCCACTCAGTATAAATATTTATAGAATAAAGAAATGAAGAAAAAAGTTTTTCAAGTATCGTTGTAGGAAATCGAAATCTACAAAAACGTCTATTTACGTTCAACTTTTAACCGAAATCTTAACACGCAAACTAAACTACTTATACTTTTATTCATATGCTATACAGGCTGTTCAAAGTTATCTGCACACTATTGCTATCTTCGTTATTTTTGGAGCTACAGAGTCGGTTCAATTAGCAAAGATACAGTGATTTTTCCGCTGAATACAATGCTTCACACAAAAAAACAATTGCGCATCACATTTCAGAGCCAACTCAGATAATTAGATTTTTTTAAACGGAACACCCTGTATATTTATGTAGCAGTCGGTAGAAAATGAAATTTTGCACCAAATCTTCTTATACTACTATAACCCAGAAATGAAAAACAAAAGAGCTACGACGACGACGACAGGTCAACTTTGTTAGTAGAGAAGCTACAGTGTTGGTCAATACATCAAAAATGTGTAGTTTTTTCTACTGATTACAATGGCGTACTCAAAAAAACAAATGCGAGTCGCATTTTCGAACTAACAAAAAAAAAATTTTATGAGACATCCTGTATATTTTAATTGATAAAAAGTTAAATTTTACATAGAATAGTCTTCTAATAGTACAACCGTAAGATGAAAGGCCAAATTTTAATATAAAATAAGTAAATGAGTATCAAAGCAAGCAGTTCGAAAATGCGAATGGCAATTGTTTTTTGAGTATGCCATTGTAATAAGTAGAAAAAACTACACATTTTTGATGTATTGACCAACACTGTAGCTTCTCTAATAACGAAGTTATCCCATGTGCGGTGACCTGTATTAATGTCGTCGTAGCTATTTTGTTTTTCATTTCTGAGTTATAGTAGTATAAGAAGATTTTGTGCAAAATTTCATTTTCTACCGACTGCTACATAAATATACAGGGTGTTCCATTTAAAAAATCAAATTATCTGAGTTGGCTCTGAAATGTGATGCGCAATTGTTTTTTTGTGTGGACCGTTGTAATCAGCGGAAAAATCACTGCATCTTTGCTAATTTAACCGACTCTGTAGCTCCAAAAATAACGAAAATAGCAATATTGCGCAGATAACTTTGAACAACCTGTATATGCAATAAATTATAGATCTATAGAAAACTTACATTTCGTGAATTCGCCGTTGTACATAGCTAGAAAGAGAAAATTAATTACATGACGAACTCTTGGAAGTGATTTTCATGGAAAAGGTCGATTTGTGGTAACTAAATATTCATAAATAGAAAACTCAACATAACAGCCAAAAAACGTCGAAGGTATCACGTTAGCATTTTACACAAATCATAGCAGTTTGCGTTGCATACAAACGTCGTACAACTTCAACGTTTTTTAAGAAACTAAAGTCATAGTTAAGTGAACAACACGAGTTTAGACGCTGAGATCAATCCTTATGACTTCCGAATGATAACTGGCAGCTCAAAACGAACCTTATATTCGTGAGCAGCGAGGCCAACGTGAATTAAAAAACTGATCACCAAAAGCAAAATTTTTCGAAACTTCTCTCCATTTTATGGAGAAAATGAAGTATTCGCAAAAAAATTTGGTGTTTACAATATGGTTCAATCACCCTGTAAAATTAATACAGGGTGACCGAGCCATGATGATAAATATTTTAATTAATAATATATAAGAAGGAACGTAACAAAAAATTTTATATAAATATCCTTCTAAGACTTTTAAATAAATTTGGAAATAATGAATTGGGTTGGATTAAGTCTGCAAACTCCTAAAAGAAACCTAAAATAAATTTAATTTTTAATTTATTTTGCCTTTAAAGCTAGATTATTATTAATTTAGCTTGAAATCTCAATCAATTTAATTTAATTTTTAGTTTGTTTTGAATTATTGTAAACCCAAAAATTATTAAATGTATTTATATTTACATAACTCAATGTAACCGAACCCAACAACCTAACCCAATGTAATCGAACCCAACAACCTAACCCAACTTAACTCAAAGATTATTTTAATTAATTAATTAATTAATTTTTAATTATTAACAATTATAATTCCTATTAAACCCAATTTTACTTTCATTTTATTATATAATGTGTTGAGTACATAGTCTGGGTTTACTAAATTTATATTTATATTTATTGGAACCCAATATCTGTTGGAGCCCAAAAATAACACGAGATAGATTTCAATTGAAATAATTTTTTTTGTATTACTATTCAGTAGCATTTTGTTTCATAACTGGGTACACATCAAAACACAGGTTTCAATTTGAAATCAAAAATACCTATTTTAAATTTCAACACGGATATTTTTATGTAAATTCCAAATTTAAAATAAAATTAATTTTTGACGGTTTATGTTTACTTGCATGGTATATCTTGCAAACCCATTCCAACTCATCTTAACACAAAGTTTATTTTATGAATGAAAAATTATTATCATGTTGCCTATCGAGCCATCTTCAAAAAAATTGACGTTCATTTCGTCATATTTATGTAATGGTTGGGTTCATAGTTTGGGTTTGCTGAATTGGGTGCACATCAAAAACACTGGCTTAAAAGCAGAAACATGAATTTTTGTCAAGGACTTTTTTATGCAAGTTTTGAATTTAAAACATCAATATAAAAATATTCCAGATGGTTTATATTTACATTAATTGAATTCCGACAAACTGAATTATGAAACCAAAGTTCCAGGAAAACAAAAATGAAAGACCCAGAAAAGTATTAGAAGCTTCCAAGAAGAATTTATGAAACCAACGTTCCAGAAAAAAAAAATACAAAAAAAGGACGATCCAGAATAGTATGGATTTGTGGGATTAGAGAGGACGTGACATAGAAGGGTATAACATGAGATGGATTAAAGTAAGTGCCAATGGATAGAAGGAGATGAAGAGAAATATGTAGAACACAATAATGAACTCAAGTACAGCATTATAAACCAAATGGTAAACAAGGCTTAGGTTTAAGAAGAAAAAAAAATAATCTTCATTTTTCTTATGTGGTCCGGACATATTTACGGTTCGAAACAAAAGAAAAAAAAACGCTCTCCAATGATACTCGCAAAAATTAACAATCAATATATATTTTATATTTTTTTCGAAATTTTCAATTTATATCCATTTTTTTTAATTCTTTTATTTTGCTTTCCTTGTAGCATATTTTTGTTTAAAAACGTTTTATGGAATAATTTGATTAAAGAAACTATAAAAAATGTTGCGAAAATGAAAAAAAAATAATGAAAGGCTATAAGAAGCCTTTCATTATTTAATTATATAATATAAAATTGTCATTTTTCATTTAAATATTCAAACACGTTACGTGACAATAATTGATTTCTTTGATGATGTGTTTTGAAATTATTGGCAAGCACAACAAAGACGTAACAAAATTCGATTCACTTTGAAAGTCTAATTGACAATATTTAAATTAGCTTAAATATTTAAGTATCCATCTGAAATGTTTTGACAGACGCACATATTGGTCGTGGCGCCACTGTCGGAGAAATATTGAGTTTCATCATCCGTCACTAGATTTCCGCCCGTTGTTTTCTTTACTAACAGGCTTGGATACATTTCTTCGAAAATAATGCACGTAAAGCTTATGTATTCGTGCTTTCATAATTTCGAAACGTTTAGTCAGTTTGCAAAATGTTATATATTTAGAATAAAAGTATTTTAGTTTATACATCTTTTATGTATTGCAGTCATTAATATGTTATGATTATGTAATATTTTTATTTAATTATCTACAAAAATGAAAAAAAATATTAGAATCTAATAATCTACAAAGAAATAAAATATATAAAATTAACATTTCTTTATATTTTCTTTACTTAATCAAGAATTTGGGTTGCTTTATCTTCTTTCTGTAAATCATACATTAAGTTCTATTCTCAGAAAATGTATTTCTTTTTCATAATAATCTTCTTGAAAACATAATTGGCAATATTTCAACATTTTATTATTTTTAACATAATAAATTATTTTTAAAATTGCAGCATTTACTTTTATCAATGACATTAAAACGCCTCATTCAGTTCCAATAATTTATACTTTTACTTAAAACTAGAATTTATTCCTTGTATTTACCTACGCGCGTTACAAAATTAAAGCATTAATAAGTAGATTCTGAACGTTGACTGAAGTAATACATGTCAATCACATGATCAAATAACAACGGTTATAATTTTTGTTGTGGTTGACATAATTTGCTAATTAAGTGCATCGTTTCATTGATACAATATGGTTTGTTTATTTGGCAGAATCTCCAATAGATGTCGCTAGTATGTACTTGTGATTAATAATATAAATCGGTAAAATTTTCAGTACAAAGAATACATGTTATATTAAATTATTATAACAGTTAAATAAAATTTCTAATTGGAATTTTTGTGCCCAAAAATTCGACTTTAGGGAGAGATTCTGTCCTCCTGGACTTTTCGGACTCCGGTATAAAATTATTTTTCTTGGGTCGAATGATGTTACAATACAATACAAGAAAACAGGAACAGGTTTATGGCTTTAATTTTAAATAGAATTAGTAATTATCAAAATTTTATAATAAAAATTCTTTGAAAAAAAATCGCCAATTTTTGAAGACATGCCATTCTAGTAGAAAAAATACTGTAACTATAATAATTATTTTACTTCTAAAATAGGTTTCCTTAATGAATTATAATAAAATATAATAAAAATAAAATTCATTTAACTAATAAATTAATTATTGTCATTTTTAGAAAATTCCCTATATTTCCTCACAAGTTGGATCAGAAACATCTCTTTTAAACAAAATATTCTGCATAATAATTTCGTATTTTGCAAATGTAATTTTCCCCAACTAAACTCAACTCAAAGGGGCAAGCAAAATTGGTCAATCAGAAAATCGCAAAGAACATTTCCTCTCAACGCTGACAAGTTCATAGAACTAGAATTTTGGTTACAATTTTCTGAAAACTGACCAATTTTGCTGAGAGAGGAAAACAGTGAGAAAGAAATAAAAAAGTAGTAATTTATTTTTTATGAGTTTTGATATTCTTGCAAAACCGTGGAAGAGAAACTATAAAATTGTTGCATGATTTGAAAAATTTCTATCTATATATGAATCTAATTAAATTTTAAGTACAAGATGCAAGGATGCAAAGATCCTTATACAGTATAGAGGTTTTAACTAAAGAATTTGTTATCTTTCGAAAAATAATGTTTACTTTATTTATTTAATGTTGTTTTTTACATCGGTTTAAATGTAATTTTTAGTTTCTATTTTAAATTTGTATTGCAGGTATGTTCCATTCACATTTTAGATGATTCGTTGATTTATTTCTTCATCTATTTATTTATTTATTTATTTCCACATTTTTATATAAATAAATAATAAAATTAATATTTTTAAACGATTTCAAAATTTGATTTATTTCATCGTTCTAAGAAAACAAAGCTGAAGCAATTACCACTTATTTAATTGGGACCTAAAGTAACAATTACTATTTCCCTTTAATAACTTGATAATTTCATAATTGGAGATTTTCCCCGAGCCCTTTGTCAAGCCGTGTTAATTTATTTTGCGAAAATTTGCTCTATTTATTTCCCGGGGCGTCACAAGCGTACCAAAAAGTTTCTCTCGAAAGCAAATCTTTAAAAATGTAATTATGAATTTTTAAAAGGCTGCTAGCCGCGTCAGTTGAGGTGAAAATATATAATGGTTCCAGAATTTAATATTGCCCGCAATTTTCTTTATGTAGTAGAACGAATAATTCGATAATGTCACACAAAGAAAATCCTAAAAAGATCTCCCTTCAAACGAAATTAATAGCAAAAATACAAATTAACGTTTCCATTAATGGCTATGCAATCCCGTCGCAACAAGCGCACCTCCGCACTTCTCCCCGTCAGAACAGACGATATAATAATTCTTCCGATCCCCATATTTTGGAGTTATAACTGCGTAGCGAGGGTTTGCGAGGGGGGACCAGTCAACGGCTCATTATCAACAACCCCAAGTTACCCGGAGTTTTCCGGAATCCCAAGACCCTTACCACATTCACAGCGGCCATGTTGCCTCTAGATTCATAATTCAAAAATGTATACGCTTAGGTGATTGATTGGATTAATTTCTAATTTATGCGCCCGTGACTTTGACTAGAACATCGTACGATAACATTTAATGTTGTAAATGTGTTTTATTGATCGTTTTGTTTAGAATATAAATCTTAAATGAATTGCTTTGATAATGTATAACTTTACAAATTATATTACGTTAGATACAGGGTGATTCAGAAACTTGTATTCTTAAATATTTACTTGCTTGTATATTTTTAATTTTTTGATCACCACAAATTACGATATGTAAAATTTATGAATATAAAATATATGAATAACAAATAAAATATTTATAGATTGATAAAGGGAAAGGCTTTTTAAAAATTAGCCATGAGTCTAAATAATCTATATTATTTAAACTAATTATAAATTTATCGGAAAGAAGTATAATAAGTGAATAAATTTGTAATAAATGGTAATTTTAATATAAATAATTGACAATTGTATGGAACAGGCGTTAGTGTAGTTAATGGTGCATAAAATATATGTTGTTTGAGTCTCGGGTGTAGAGTGAGCTACTGATTAATGACCTCTGTAATGCATAATTGGATTAGGCTAATGCAGTTGGTAACAATGTTCGACGTTTCATTTAATATTGATTTTGTACCTAAAACAAATATAAAATCTACTAAGTGACTTATTTCTATAAAAAATTTACTTGTAAACTAAAACTCCCAATCGTAAATAAAAAAATGTCTAAATGGTTAAATTAGAAAAAATTAAGGAGAGTGATCTATAGAGACACACTTTTTTTCTAAATGTAATTAAAACATTTATCACACTCACAATATATAGAAAAAAATAAGTTTTTGTTAAATAATTAGGTTTCAATGATTAATATTATTATTATTATTATAAAAATTGCGCGATGATGTGATCGTTACGAAAAGTGTAAAAGATTTACAAAAGAACTCAGAAATATGGAACACAGACTTGAAAGCGCATAGAATGAGAATAAATAAAAATAAAACGAAATTGATGACTATAGAAGAACCAAAAAAATATGAATATAGGATTGAGGGAATAAAGAATCAGCAAGTGAAAACTTCCCATTATTTTCCACAAGAAGCAGAAATTAACCAGAGAATTTAAAAGACATTAAATTTATATTACACAATGAACAGTAAATTTATAAATAAGAAAGAAATTTCGAAAATACGAAAATGAGTTGACTGAGAGACAGAAAAGCAAGCTACAGGCTAGCGTGATGAAATTTTTTTGAAGAGTCCGAGGAGTCATAAAAAAATGTAAAATAATAAGCGTAAAAATAAGACCTAGTAATACAATCGACACTGGAATTTATAGAAAAGAGGTAATTAGGTTGGTGGGGCCACTTACAAAGAATTGAAGAAACAAGACTAG
>JAFFZR010028173.1:0-14251 GCA_018397195.1 Lethrus apterus | reverse complement strand
CCTGTATGTCCACACCTGTATGTATGCTGGTATTTTATGCCAGCTTTATTTCTATTTCTTTTGTAATAACAATTTATATTTCATTGAAACAACTTAGTTTTTACATTATTAATTTAATACTTGTTACGCTTAATTCCCCACATAATTAAAATATTATTATTATATTATCGCAAAAAACGTATTTTATTTGATATAGGTAATATAGTGTACTAAAAAATAATAATAACTTCATTTTCTTACTTCATATATCGAAATGTTATTGCTATTTTATCAACTTTCTAATTTGACCAGGTTTCTTGGATTGTCAGGGGCAACTATAGACAAATCTTTCATTGTGGTGTAAAGCTACATTAACAAATTAGATATAGTTAAAGTTTCATCAATATCTAATTATAAATATCGAAAATGTAGGGCTATGTCCAAAAATGCACCGATTCGCCCCACTGTGCGCCCCTGTCTTATAAAGTTTAAATCAAACAGGGTCGGTGTTTCTGCCTTTGATAATTTCCCAGGCAACATGTTTTCAGGTAACCTTGTAAATTAATCGAATAAATGAATAGTTCTCACGGTATTATATATGAAAAAAATACGCTCCCAAATAGGTTAGTAAGAGATAGTTTTAGCTATTTGTAAGTAAATATGAAATTTATTACACACTTTTGAATAATAATATTTTTTCATATTAAATATTAGTTCAAATTCATAGGAAATATTTGATTTAAAGAAGTCATAAATTTAAATGTATAATTTCGGAATGCGAACCGACGATAAAACACAGAACGACCATATTTCCATAAAAGTATAATTCAATGATTAAGTACGTTCTAATACGTCTTTGGTATTCGAATCTATCCCATTTCTCCCGCTTGGAAATCGTCCTTATCCCTTTTACAGGGCGTAATCCCGCGAAGGTGGGCACGTAATCATATAATATCTAGGATATTAAAGTCGTTCGATCTCTGATTTATGAAGTACGGAGTCGCGGCTGTTCGCGCCTCAGTCGGGATCATAGAATGCGCGCCGATAAATTTACCGGTACCCGGTTCCGGAATTGTAGATTTCCCGTTACAGTTTTATTGCGAGACTCTCGGACAGAGCGTGAAATTGAAAAAGTTTGTTATAAAAATAGTCCGTTGGGAGATCATATCTCTTGCTTGAAACAATTACCGGACACGGCCGATTGTACTCACTCAAATTTATATGATATGTGAGTTTTAATATCCGTCGAGGTTCGCGGACGTGGAAGTCGCTCTGGCTACGCGAAAGGTCAGGTCAGACGTTTCCGTGCAAAAGTGCGGATCGTTTTCGTCGAATTTCATCTCTGCGGGGAGTCGTATATTTTGACGAAAAAACCGCATCGGGCAATTTTGATAAAGCTGACTTTTTATTCGATTCGATTTCGACGATGTTGATAAAAAATTGATCTATTCCGGTGTGTATTATATTATTTAAACGACGAACTATATTTTTCTAGTTCGTCGTTTAAATATAATGCACACCAGAATAGATGCACAGTGACAGTGACATTATAATCGTACATTTTTTTTGAATTTTCGAATCCATTAAACTGTTTTATATTTTTCAGAAATTCGTTTAATTTTGGTTTGATATTCTTGAGGATTACAATAAATACAAATAAATATATTTTTTGTTTGTTTGTGAGTGTGCGGTGCTACCCGAGCGCTTCTCAAGCTATAGCTTATCGAGAATTGCAGGAGCACCATTTTATGTGAATTTTTGTGTTTGTAAAGTGTTCCATGGCTTTGTTACTATCATCTCCTCGCCGTAAGAGATGTAGCACTGTTAATTATGCCAACAGCGAAAGCTGACTCGGGAGGATACCGAACACGCCAGGAGAAAATTAATTAATTACTATACTCTGAAAAAAAAGCTTTCCAATGATGATATTTAAAAAAAGTTTTGATATTTGGGACTGTTGGCAATATATAAATTAAAAGTGTATTTGTTGGTCTGCTGTTGTTGTATTCTTTCCTTTTATTCGTCCTTTTAGTCCAATCAAAGTGATCCTATCTATCAGACAGACATTTTAGAATCAAGCAGGATGATGCTTACTCTGGTCTGAAGGAAATGAAAGCTGGAGTCCCACAAGGTAGTGTTTTTGACCCGGTCCTCTACCTTTTCTACACATGTGATCTTACAGAATTGGAAAATAATACTATAGCTACCATTGCTGAGGACACCGCTATACTAGCAATTGGCAAAAAAACGAAGAAATTAGCTACCAGATATAAAAAGATGTACTGGCTTCTGGGAAGAAGCCTTGTCAATACATAATAAGCTCCTATTATATAAGCAAATATTAAAACCAGTGTGGACGTATGGAATACACATTATATTCAAATATTGAAAATAAAATACGAAGGAATATCGTAGATGTATAGGGTGTTTTATTTTCGATGTTTTATCTATATAAAGTACCATTGGCCTACAAGCTACGAGAAAACCGTTTACGCAATGCTGTGCCCATTTTTTACGAGCAATTCACGTAGGCAATTAAAATTTTTCTACTTCTTCTCGTTTCCGCTCTAGAACCGGAAATTGAAGATATCGAAAAAACGCAAAGACATAAAAAAAATTGGTGATTTCAATAAAGGGCGTGGATGACTTTTGTCCTTGTTTTTTTTTGTACAGTAAGATCGAAAAAAAAATTAGTCAAAGTAAGCCATGAACAAAAATCGGCATGTCTTTACTTAAACCACTATTTATTTCTTAATGTCAAATTGACGTTTGTCAAAAATGTTCAATAGGAAAGTGCTCCTGAAATTCTTCGTAACATGCAACGTAAGAATATTGCCATTTAACGTTTCCTGTTTCATTTCCATTTCAAAAATAGAATTCTAAAGAAAAGCTTTGATTTGTTTGGATAACATTTTTGACAAACGTCAATTTGACATTAAGAAATAAATAGTGGTTTCAGTAAAGACAAGCCGATTTTTGTTCATGGCTTACTTTGACTAATCTTTTTTTCGATCTCACTGTATTACATGATTCACGAAGTTTCAGTGGTACAAAAATGGAAATTTTTGAACGAATTTGCGCTGTTGATTTTCCAATCAAAGAGGCAGTGATTCCTTATTATTATGGATTCGTTCCGGGCGCAAGCTACAAAATCTAGTTATACCGGAACGGCAGTATATTCTACCGCGTGTAATGAAATGTATTTTTACGTGGATGATAATATATGCGGCTTGATTGTGTATTCGCTGCAGGTTCGAAATCCCCGTGTGGCAATCTGTAGAGACGTAAGAGGTTTGCACAGGCATCCCTTGAGGTTACTCTGCGTTCTCCCTAATGTTCCGTCCTTGCTGGGCATTTTTTCTTTTCGTTTTACGATGCCACCACCGACGGATTACACTAACACGTTTTTATTTTATTTACCCAAAAGTTTCTTTATCGATCGCACCAAATTTTACGTGACGATGGTGGTTACTGTGAACGGGATAAAATCCTATTTGAGAGGGTGCCTAAAATAAGAGAGATGTTTTCGCAAACCTTTCAAATACAATTTATAGACATTTTTAACTTTTAACGATTAGTAAATTAATAGAAAAAATAATTTTAAGTTTTAAGAATTTTACAACATGCTTTCCCCTTACAGGACAGTAATGGAAGCTACATGTTTCTATAATATTTTTCTTTGACAATAATTAATTGTTTCTCTCCCATTTGTTGTTTCATATCCAATCATTTCTCACCCCAGTAGCTGTTTGCAATTGTGTTTTTAATATGCTAAATATTTTCAGTGCCGCCCTCGCAATTCTCTCACGTCTGATTTTTATTCCGGCAGAATTATAAATGGAAGGGTGTCGGGCGAAGTAAACAGATATGCGTTTGTTAAACCGGAAACTTTTTCGCAATAACGCCCGGTCATTTCTATCACATCTCATTTAATATCATTTCGTCAACTGACGCCGCAGTTTTGTCCGACCCGTATTTCATCTCCTTTTGGGCGACTGGGGATGGCCGCGGCCGCGACATTTTTAATTTGTTTTACAGCCGCGCCGCTGTGTATCGCGACGTCCAGGAAGTGCTACTATTGTTTCGCTGATAATATTTTAGCGGCCTTCCGGATTGAACACCACCCGCGCCGCCCTCGTCCCGATCCGCGCGCCACTTTTATGACGTTTGCCCCGACATCGCACCCTCCATCATTTACGTATCCCTCTCGCGTTTGTTCGTATTTTGATTTGTTGTTTTCATAATTTTATTTTTATTTCGTTTTGATTTATTATTTATTATAGTATAGTTTGGCGCGTTGGCGACGCGTCAAATAAATTACCGCGATTTTTGTAAACGCGCGTATCGCGCCTTTTTTTTGCCCATGAAATCGTATATATTTCCAGGGAAATGTTTTACTGCGACGCGTTATTTCTGGTGGAAAATCGGGTGTTCGACAAATTTTTAAATTATCGTGCTGTACCGGCAAATATAAAAAAAAAAAATAGTGTTTGACTAATATATGATTTTGTATTTGTTAAAACATATTTTTTTCAGCTTGGGCTTGGGCCTATTAAACCCATGGCTTTGCAATTGCAATATGGAAATGTGCAGATCAAAGTGTGCCTTGAAGGTAATCTTAAATTAATTTCCTCGCTAATTCCTCAAATGATGTTAATTATATCGCAGTATGCACAACTTTCATAAGTTACTTAAGGAAATTGTTTAGTTGAGATAAATTTGTCGTATTTATATGTATGTGATTTAATTAATTTGCATTGCTTTGAGTCCTACTTAGGAATTAAATCTTTATTTAATTATAATAGACAAAAAATACGTATTGCTGTGATATTTGTTTTTATTTTTATTAATTTTTTTCTTATTTAGTGTTGACTTTAGACACTAAAATTTTATCTTCAAATATACTTACCAATTGCATTTATAACTTTATTTTTATGCTTATGGGATAATCTAATTGGATGTGTTGTGTGAAAGCATAATGAACATAAATAAAACAAATGTAATTGTTTAAATAAATAAATATATTCAAAAACAGTAAATGAATTTATCAACGAATAAACAAATTTAAAATTAACCTAATTATTCCCATTTTCTAGGTGAAAAACACACAGCAGTATTTAGATAATTTTATAGTGTAATCCGTTTAACTTAGTCAATTTTATTGATATTCGTCGCACCACGTTCGGCTTACGTTATTATTTACGACCAGATAATTTCGTTTACGTTTCGATTGGAACGTCGCCATCTCCCGGACGTTCCGGCGTCGTCGATGCTAATTCACACGATAAGTCACGGCCGTCCCGCATTCAGAAGAACGAGAAGCGAGAAGCGAGAATTCCGCATCCTTTTTACAAATGGCTCGCAGCTCGTGACGTTTAATATCCATACATTACTCGGACCCAAACCGTTTTCGCGCGTCAAAAAATCTCTTTTTTTTAATCGCGTAGCCCGGGCGTGCGTGTTTTCAATGTCGCTGTCTCGCTTTCAACGTGAGGGGACAAATAAAGGAATGAAATGTTTCTACTGGAAGAGGGTACATTGTTATCAAATGTTTATTTGGTGAAAGAGCGGAATATTTATCGCAACAATACAAGAATTTTATGTTCAATAAATTAATTAGATGTTTGAATAAGTCGTTGAATAACGTAAATTAATTAATTAATTGCAAGTTCCTTAAATTAAAACATACCTTTTCCGTCTGTATTCACTATAGTAAAGGCCGTTTTGTAGCGCTTCTTCAAGAGTGTGAAGTTGTTGCTTCCACCGCTTCTGTCCAGAAACCAGAAGGAAGGTACAAGTACAAAAAGTATTGAAAGTATATTTGAAAAAATAATCTACCATAAACAGAACACATGAAAAAAAAAATCTTGTCAGAACTAAACGATCCTTAAGGTGAAAGGAGAAACTAGATCATCGATAACGCGGTGCTTTTAGAAGAAAACATGTTGGACATGTTAAGGTTTTTGACCGTTTATGGCAACGAAATTGATGTATTATAAATTAACAAATTTATACTTTAACCGTAACATGCACATCGTTTTAGAGTATATTTGCTCTTAGGGTTTTAAAAATTGATTCGTGTAATGAAACATAAAATTGAATTCATTCGACTCCTTCGCGTTCACCGAAATGAATTATTCCGACGAACGTCCGAATTAGCGAATATTTCGTGATGAAAAATCGCATTTCGTAAAAATGCCACGTTACCATTTGCACACTTTGCAAAGTTTACACAGTGCACGTACATACATCGGCCGACAAAGCGAAATACTGGTTCCGTAAACATCGGGAATATATTTGCATTATTGCGGCTAAATGTATTTATTCGATGAAATTGGCTTTGTCAAACATGCTGCTCGAATTATGGATGAAAAATGACAACGGTTCTTCAAGCAAACTGTATCCATTTACAACAAAAAAATCAAGTGAAAATAATGAACATGTTACCCAGAAAAAAAATTATAGTAACATTAATTTAAAAGCGCTATACAATATACAATGTACATTTTTTGTCAAATTAAATAAAATAAGACAAATTTAATATTAAAACAATTTGTTATATAAATTGGAAGAAAAATATGTATTTTATAAATATGTATATTATTATATTTTTCATCTTTTAAATTTTTAATACAATAATGGTCAAACAGCACATTTACAACATGTAATGGTCGCTTATTGTTTTTATTTAAGATTTAGCGAATTCAAAAAAATAAATGTACATCGAAAAAAATCAATATTTGACCAGAACGTACTGCTGTGATAATTGTCCCGGCTAGATTTTTGAAATTTGGAATTGACTTTTTATGTATTTTCTCAAGTGTTTACTTTAGACACTACGATTTTTATTTTTAAACTTTACTTACCACAGAATTTAAATTTTGTTTTGTTTTATTTTTCTTTACGAGGTGAATGTTCTTATGTAGCATAAACACAAATAAAACAATTTAAATATTTTTAATAAATACATTGAAAAATTGAAAAATTATTAAGTGAATCGGTCAACAACAACTATAACCTAGTAATTAACCTATTTGTTTATAAAAATGAATTCTAACACAATTAACAGTAATAATTTAATCTTACAAATAACGGGCTTTTTCAATATGGGCGAGTAGATGTCGAAATGGACTAAACAAGCTGTGTATGAAGTATTAACAAAATATTTTTTTTATTTGAAAGGTCCATGTATGCCATTATGAACGGATTATAACATCGTTCAAATGTCCGCCGCGACTTCTCACGCTGGCACGGATTCGAGTGGTCCAATTTTCAATGACTCTGCCGCATAGATCCGGCTGACTTTGAGCGATGGCCTCGGTTATGTTGACTTTAAGGGCATCGATCGATTGCGGCTTATTGGCATAGACCTGCGACTTCAGGAAACCCCACAAGAAAAAGTCTAGCGGGGTCAAATCGCACGATCTTGGTGGCCAATTCACGTCACCTCTGCGAGAGATACGCTCCGAAACCCATTCAGCGAACAAACGGCGTTGTCTATGGTCATTAACTTTGAGCTCCTGGGTCAGTTGGATCTTGTACGGGTGTAGGCCCAATTCCCGATGCAAAATTCGCCAAGTTGAAGTCTGCGAAAGGTCGAGTTCTTGTGCACGGCGAGGAATTGACTGCCTCAGGTTCTCCTGCACACTTTCACGGACAGCGGCGATGTTCTCGGCCGATCTGGCGTTCCTTCGACGTACGGATATTGATTGTTTCTTCACGAATTTGGCCACCAAACGTTGGAGAGTCGACTGTGAAGGGCCACGACGTCTGCCATAAAATGCAGAATTTTAATATTGTGTATGACTGACTGACTGACTTCATTGTTCATCCGTTTTAGGTGACACTGTTGATCCAAAATGGCACTTATTAATCCAATATGGCACTTTAATTAACACAACACTTCACGGAATGTTTTTGAAAAGCACGACACCACTTCTTTTTCTTTTTGGAAATTTTCCAGGAGAAGATTTTATAGCCAAAATAAAACAAAACCCGATCGCTCGTTATTTTTCGAATTTCGCACGATCTTTTGAACAGTGTTGTCATATGTTACACAGTTGCCATTTCCATATTTAGTGCCGCCATTTTTTGGTATTTATAAAAGTGGGTGTCATTTTGTTTTGACTTATTAAATGATTAAATTTGCATGAATTAAATAAATTTTAGTGAAATTTGAAATTAATAGTGTCGTTTTGAATAATATTTCCTTTTATGAATGTATTTGAATGTGTTCTTACTTCTGATTAAATTTCCGTTTAAACGTCATAAACGTAATTCGTTAATCTTAATTAAATGTTTCTAACTGTTTTGTGGTTAATTAATTTGTTTTCCTTTTCAGATTGATGTGATGAAGGAAGTTGTCTAGTCCGTTTATTCGGACGAGCACCTGTCTTGATCGGATTTTTTCGGTTATTGACCCCGTTCCATATGATTTCGATGGGTTGTGGCTCGCATATTGACCAAACCTTCTTGAATTCCTTTTCATGGCTAGGATGTGGTCGACTAGGTTCATGAACATTTCATTTAGGAGAATTTTTATGGTCGAAGAGTTCTTTTCTTTTTCACACCACTCTTCGGTGCGAGGAGTGTGTAAATAAATAATGTTTATGTTAATTATATTATATATTATATACGTTAATTATTATTTAGTTTTATTTATGTTTTTCCTGTTGAAAAACTAAGTACCTAGTAATAACATTTTTAAACATTTACATTTATTTTCTATTTATCATAGAAAATATCATAGCAGTACGTAAAAGATAAAATAGTTTGTGAAGATGTTTTGGTAACGCCTTAAAGAAGGCATTTCACAAGTCTAAAATTCGGTTTGTTTTCCGACTGCGGAAGGTCCATACCTTCGCAGTAATGAGCGGTTGTCAGAGGCCGGTGAATTATTTTGTAAGTTAATAACGGGTCGTGAGGCGGCAACAGTTCTTACCGCTTGATGAACGACTGTTGAACTAGGTCGTTCGTGTTGTTCGTTGATATCAGATTACCCCGGATTATTTTTCACATGTACATCAAAATTAATGGTGACGCACGTAACACACAGAGGTCAGGACAACTGTCAGGAATCCACACACAGGGCTGAATCATTATAGAAGGTGTTATAAACTCTAAACGCACAATGAAAATTGTGAGGATTACACCTAAACAAAGTTGTTCAAGATGGAAGTTTTCAATAGCATAGGTATGTTGCATAGACTGTACATAAGTGCGAGTTGAAATAATAACCCACATATAGCCACAAATATTATAATAAAGTAATTTTGCGTTAATATCCTTAGCTTTTTTTGTTATTCGAGCGTGTAAGGGATGTTTGGTTATCACTTACAAACTACAATTCTGTGGTGATTTGCCAAAAGCTGATATGTCGATTTTACTAAGTTTACAGGAAGCCACTTTAAAGTTTTTATGGAATTGACAAATACATTATTACAAACAAACTTCTTCAAAATAATATCTATTTTAACGTATGCTTAGTTTGTTGACATATCAGCTTCTGGCGTAGATAAAACTTTGGACTTTTTTACATATCACGGCGATAAAACCAAAAAATTGAAAATATGACATATCAGCTTTTGGCAAATAACCATAGAATTATTTGATGCATTTCTGAATCACTCCATCTGAATTAAAATATAGATTATTCATTTTGATTTGTTACGCGTAGTTCGTTTATTTTTCTTGCATTGTCTTTCTATGTCGATGAAACAGAAAGTGATGCATTTTCCAGTTGGAATTATTTTACATTAAGGCACATACACATTAATAATATAAAGTGATGTTCTGTGTACAACAATCGGATTAACAAACGGAATTAGTTAAATGTAGTACACGAAAGTAACGGGTGCATCGCCCATGTCCTTGAATAATGTATGGCTGTTGGGTTAGGGCCGGGTACAAGTGGAGCGCCCGCAATGCAGGCATTGTATGTGCGGCGGACAGACAGTCGGCAGGACAATGCTCACGACCAGGACATAAATCCGGGACAATGCGACCGGAAGGACGACTATATGCGCCAGGAAGTACACTGCGGATCCCGTCCTTTGCTCCCGCAAAACAACAAATCCTATACTGCCAGCTACGCAATCATACTATTTGTCAGATTGCGAGCGAATAAATTGTCAAAGTTCCAACACCCCGTATGCAACGTTTAATGTGCTAAAGTAAGTCGTTTATTGTCGTTAAAGATCGACTTTATTTGAATTCGTTGTAATCGAACTGTAACGAAAAATCTTATCTTCGTGTACGCAATAAAGACTTAAAATTTCGAATTCATAGAACACCAGAGACATAAATTACACACAAAATGTAAAATTTCCATGAAAATGGCTTATCTTTGGTTATGAAATCTCGTCGACTTTTCAAAACGTTCTCGTTTATTCGTCATGTAAATTATCAATTAGCATTCGCGGGTTAATAGGGGCTGTTTATTTTGTAAATTTACGTTTTGTAGATAGCTGAGTAACAAGATAATTCATTTTATTCGAATAAAATGGTAGCACAACAGTTAACAAAATATAAACTGGGGTGGTTTCAGTGGTGTAGCGAGCTTAACTCGTGCCCGGGGCACAATACCTTTTTAGCCCCCCCCCCATTCGAAAACCATATAATATTATATGTAAATTATACTCGCAAATTAATAAATAAATAAAGTAAAATACATAAAGTCATAGGCTCAAGCTAGGCTTTAAATTTGAGACAAAAAATGTAATTGAGAAAACAAGACTAGATTTTGAAATTTTTGTTTTGCGGACCATTTTGCGCGCCTTTGTGAGTAGCGCCCGGGGCATGAAACCCCCCTTGACCCCCTCCCCCTCGCTACGCCACTGGGTGCACAATACCTTGGGTGGTTTATCAAAATTTACGGACATAAATCTAAAAACACATATTTTTAACTTTGACAAAAATTAAGAATAATTATAAAATAACGATAAAAATAACTAATAACCGATATTACTTTATTTTTAATAAATAATAAGAAATAACATAAAAAGCTTGGCAAGAAATGAAGTAATGGAGTGGAATAATTTTCTTCCATTTCTCTTCAAGTTTGTAGTTTCTTACATGTTCCTCGATTTCTTATTCAGATTGTTCACTTAAATCATTTTCCCTCCCTTGAACAAATTCATAATATTTCCATTCCAAATCACTGAGAGTCAACAAAAATTCGCCACATAAATTATGCAGACGCTTCACGAAATTATTAGCCAACTTACAAGCAAGGAGGTCCCCTATGATATTCCCACACAATAATTTTGCAAGATTCGACGCTTCCACGTAATAATTGGTTATTAGAACAAATTATCAGGGTCGAAATTCCCCTTTGTAATTTGATTTTATCGGATTGAATTAGCATTAATATTCTGGTATGTGGGCGCCCCACATCGTCAAATAAACGAAGCAATAAACCGATGATTCTGATACGTCAATAAATAAACCTAAATGTTTGCACGATATTATTATTATTATTATTATTATTATTATTATTCATCCCTATACTGTGTCGTAAAATTTACGACTGTGTATGTTTTATTTGTAATCGAACTGAATTTTGTTCGTAAATGTTATGGTTTATTTATATATATGCTATTTGATGATAAAATTGTAAATGTGTTTTTGGTTTATAGGATTATATAAATCATTTGTAATTACGAAGATCAAGAATATTTTTGCTCTTAACATAATTAAACAATGGAAATGATTATATTCTTGAATATAGCCAAGAGAAGAAGATTATAATATTCTTTTGGTTGCTCTTGCATTCAATTATGATTTGCTTATTGCATTGTCATAAATATAACCAAATGGTATAAATTATTTGAAAACAATTTCAATCAATTCTAGTAGGTATATAATTTATGTCTTGGCTACGAACAAATGCATTATAGAAAAAATCAACACACATTTGTTTATAAATAAATATAAGCCCATATCTTGGAATATCAAGATCAACGCAAGACTATTAATTATTACAACAGTATCAGTCTTTTAGCCGAAATTAATAATTAATTTAAAAACTATGAGCATTTTTCCCATATTTTTTTGCAGAATACAAGATTAAAATATACACATTTGATGCATTTCAATTTCAAGTTAAATTAAACATACATCTAAGACACACGTGTACTTTTAGTAACTTAAGCGACTCTACCGTTTGAAATGGTCGCCACCAAATTATTAATAGGTGGTCACGATCAGAAACGACGTTCATATTGAAGCCCTGCACATTGAATTTGCCAAAACGTATGTTGGTAAGTCTCCGAGGACGATACGAAATTGCATTACACAAGATTTCTGCCAAGCTTGGAAACTTCGAAATTAATATAATTGACTAGACGATCTTCAAATCGAGTTTACCAACTATAAACTGATCTACTCAAGTGGCTAACATCGGAATCTATACATCGATCTAAGACTAAGACATAATCGTGCCCCGTAAATGTACCGGCCGACACAAACTAATAATTGCCTTTATAATTAATACCGAAGCTGCATACCGCGGTGCAATTAATAGAGTATTAATAAATCGCGTTGCCAATTAAAATCGACTTAAGGAGAACCAAGGGAGAAATGGCTATTTATTGGTAATTATGTGTTCATTAAATCCATTACTTCTAAATTATCGCAGACTTGTAAGGTAAGATTTCTTTGATTTCGATCTATGATTACTGATTGTTGACACAACTCAAATTTATTTATTATTTATTATTATTTGATTTTTATTCGTACCAATAAACCAATAAAACTTGTTTTGCAATAAGAATATATTTAACAGAAAATCAATAATTGAAATTATGCAAAATAATAAGATGATATATGAATCCTTTAATTACATTTTTATATAATGAATTGGAATAATCATTATTATTTGAAAGGGTTTTTGTTCTATCTAAATTTTGTTTTCTATATTTTGAATGAAATAATTTTATCAACAAGGCTATTAATAACACTTTCTTAACGTATAATAAAGTTTCCAAGTAATTATATATTTATTGCAACTGCTCTTTCTTCAATTTATAAAAAAATATAGTGTTATTGTTTTTGTTTTTAAAATAAAATTAAGCATATGAGAAGATGTGTGTATGAATTAAAAAATACAGGTTAAAAAATCGTCAGCATACCTTTATTAAAATGAAATATCAAAACCTAAATTATTCAAACAATTATAATCAATAAAATAATAATTCTCATATCAATGTATTACGTATATGTTGAAACTTACCAAACATAATTCCTTCATATATTAAATATAATGATGCAGGAAATTTAATACGACGATTTTTTTATATGCAATATAACGAGCTTTTATCCATCATGTATAGAGGGGAACTTTATTGAAAATTGTCGCTGCATCAAACTCTTCCAGTGTTATATAATATTTTAAGGGCGATGCATTAAAACTTGGTCTAATCTAGATAGAAAATTTCAGCTCCTGCGAAGAGTCATGAAGATTGATTATTTTCATTACTCTGTCGTAACTTGTTATTAAATTTTAAACTATTTTCCGTTTATGTTTGCGACGCATTAACGGCCGTATTTTGCGATTCGCTAATGTAAGGTTAAGGAATATAAACATATATTTTTGGATTCGGATATTATATAACGTTTTAATTAATCGAAGAATTCCAATATTGGCTGTATAAGACCAGAATTGCTAACTCGACTATCGAGAAATATAAAATCGCCATTTTTCGTGTTCTTTATCGAAAATCTCTACCATTTTGAATCAACCGGCATTAAAAATTATCAATAAATTAGAACTATCCGGTCGGCGAAATAATAACTCTTCGGCAGCGGCAATCTGATAAAGAACAAGAGAGTCGGTAATGGACAGGGAGAACAGTGAAAGAATGCAATTAACCGGACCCAGATAACTTCTTCATCCCTCATCGATTACAGATATATTAGTGTAAATGGCGCGTACTGACTTCTTGCGCTAGCGTAAAATATTGCCGATTGAATTGAGCCCCGCCGCTTTACTTCTTATTATATTTAGTGCTGTGTAACGTTACGCCGAGAACATATTGAGTTTTTCGCTACGATTTATTTAATAGGTGAATTTGTGAACTTTAAGGCTACCTCTTTGTTTAAATTTGCGACTTAGTTTTGTTCGAAAAAAATTGAAACATGAGTTGAATTTTCAACATCAAAAGAAAAAACGAAGGAAGCCAAATTAATGGATGGGTTCGCTTTTAAAACAGTAGATTATAGAACGGAAGAAATGACCGACTTGAAAAATGACGATATGGGAATGCGTAGAAAA
>JAFFZR010028172.1:0-14252 GCA_018397195.1 Lethrus apterus | reverse complement strand
CGGCTGTCAAAATTTTTGAATAAATGCAAATATCTTAAAAACGAATAGACATAGACAAATATTATCTTAACAAACTTATATTAGAATTACCCAGTGAATTGAAAAATGTAATAATATATAGGGTGTTCCATTTAAAATATTAAAGTTCATCGTGGTTGCGCACAAACGAAACACTCCGTATAACTGAAAATTTAGGTGGTGGAGACCGTTAATTCAAAAAACTTTTGTCATAACATATTTTTTGTATTTTCCATAACAACGGAGATATCGAAGAATATCGCACTAATTGGACACCTGTATATGTCGGTTCTACAAGCCGTATTGAGCTTGGAGTGTCTGTACCATTTCTCTTTATCAACACCCGTTTTTGGGTTGTTCTTTCCTTTCAATTCTCCATCTCTGTCCTTCTTAACCAAGTTCAGCCACTTTTTCTAGGGTCGTCCTCTTCCTGTTTTTCCATCTTTACTGTCATTATTGCCGCATGCCATCTTACTCTTTGTACCCTGTGTAGCCATTACTTCTTTGTTCACCTTCTTCATAGACTTTTTTTATTTTCTCTCTTTCGAATATTTTCCTTCGAATTCTTCGTTTCCAATTTCAATTCAAATTCCCAATTATTCACAGCCGTGTTTGTCAAAAGTTAATTCAAATCGATACAAAACAGACGTAGCGTCCTTGGCGACGTTCAGTTTTCAAACACCGCGATGACTAACTGGAAAATTCTTGGAGGTCGAAACTATAAATATTCCATAGAGTGCAGGTAATTCTCCAAAAAACCACCGGTGGTGCGGACACAACAAACAATAGAATCACCGAAAAAAAAACGGCCACCTTCGAAGAAACGATGAATAAAGCGCATAACGCAATTCGTAGTGTATTTAAAGGTCGCAACGGCAAATTGAGTAATTGTGAGCGACGTTGTTTATGACATTATGACACTAAACGACACTGCAACGCGCATATTTTTCACTTCCGCTATACTATACTTCTCTCCTTCGTGGCGCGGCGTTTGGAACATTTCGCCTTGATTGATACATATTTGTTTAATTGCATCCATCGTTCTTTGTCTACCAACGACGATTAATTTCAAGTGGCATCCGACACGACGCGTTTGTGTGCGTGTTCCAACAATAAAAATCGCGTTGGCGAATAATCAAACGTTCATGAATCATTTATTAAATTTCAAGGTTCGTTTGTAAGACATACGAAATTGTAGCATTTGATGAAGAAATTATTCAACAGCAATCGATTGATGCTAATTTTTTATTTTTTCATTTTTTCTTCACTTTTATTTAATTTTCTTTCTCTTAGTCAACTCTAACCTTTTCAACTGTTTCACGTTCAATTCTCAGTATTTAGTTCTTAGTTAGCACTTGTTGGCGATGTAATATTAGAATTAATTGAATATCAAGTTAACACTGACTCGATATGAACAATTGGTATCACGGCCAACTGTTATTTATAGAAACTAAATTCGTACGAACGCATTCTGCATGTGTTTTTGCGAGAATTTTTTCGCTTCGATGTTCGTTCAGGAAGTGTAGGAAATTCACGAAATTGTTCGGTTACGTCATCAATGTTATTTTTGACGTGTTTTTCGCGCGCCGCGTCCCTTTGAAAAACCTCCATTCGTCGACCTGGAAATCAAACCCCGGAGGGTTTCATCCCGTCAGTTTCCTATAACCTTTGACCTTTAACTTGAACTATGCATTTATTGGAATGTACAGAAATTTTTTTAAATTATAATTGGAAAATGTGTGTAATATTGACGTAACAAATGCATAAATTATAGTTACTTACTTACACATGCGTGCACGTTAAATATCAATCGCATGAATTATATTTATTATGTAAAAGGTTCACCCTTTATGTTTTGAGAAGAAAAAAGTTTAGCCACGTTGTACAGGTTGTTTATTAAGTAACTACATATTTTTAAATTCACTATGTACTTTGTTAAATTAGAAAGTATGAGATTTTGACGCTACAAAAATACGGTGGAAAAATCAAGGGAAAATTGATAAAGAAAAAAAGGAGGAAATAAAGGGGAAATTCTCCACAATTCTCTTCTTCTTCATATTTTGAATGAAGAAATTATTCCGAATAAAAGCACAAAATTAAAGATATGAATAATCACACCGCGCGTAACAACAATGGGCGTGGACCGTAATACTGGTAATTGTAATTAATCGACGCAAGGACAAATGATGATGTATCTTACACGCATGAACGATTCAACGCAAAACAAACAAAACACTAACTGTATATTTTTTGTTCTTTTTATATGTACACATACATTATTTACCATTACGCCATGAAATAATTGACCATAAACAACTTTTAATAAAAAAAAAATAAATTCTCTCTCTTCGCAATGCTATCGCAGGCCAATCAAATCAATCGACAAACAACGCACTATACAATAGTTAAACTACTAAAAACACATTTTATTAATTTTGTTAACATTGCCGGGACGATGTCAAGGACGTCAGTATTGACGTCTGTCTCAAATCCGGCGTTTCTTAACCCATCGCAACAATACATTTTCAACGATTTCGACCTGAAACTTGTAATCTATTATTATTATAGATTAGTGTGATAATCGCTGAAAACGATTTGTTTCTTGTATTGTTTTTTTTTTTTGTAATGCTGATCCATTATTTTATGGTACAATTACTCATAGTTGTGAGCGCGTCATTGAATCTACCTGTATGAGCTTGCGTGGCGCGTTGCATATCGAGTAGTGGTTCCATTCTGAACGTGAGTATCTAGGTCGGTTTAGGTCACCTCTTCGCGAATCGATGCAGCTGCACCAGGCCTGGCAAGGTCAAGGTCGTCGTCCACGATTTACTTGTCGTATTGCAGCATTTACATGAAAAGCACGACGTGACGTCGAAAATCGTCACGATGGCGTTCCGTTTTTGCGTAAAAATACTCCTAATGTGACACGCAATCGCCGCCGACGAAAATAGCTCGTAAAAGTGGCCATCCAGATGGCCACGAATACGGTCGGGTAGACGTGAAATGATGAAATGATGTTTTCGAGATGACCCGCGCTGCCACCATTCTTTATGCATATTAGTTGGGTCCATCAAAGTTATTGAATTGTAGTATTTATTTTAAAATATATTTTTTTAAAACATTTTATGTTTTAAATGTACACAATCCGGCTGAACGCCGCCCAATCCAATCCAAAAACCAAAACACACGTCAAACTCAAAAAAATCAGTTTCAATTCAAATTTTATTCTTTTAATTTTTTCTTTGAAATTTTTTGCCTTTTGATAATTTTTGTATTTTCGGGCTTCGACAACTTCAATCTTGTTCAAGTTGCGGAATTGCTTACGTGCAAGAAAATGAGACCCGATCTGAATCCTTTAAATTACTTTCTGTTGGAATTAAAAAAAAATCTACATAGTTACTTCTAGACGTGAACGGGGCACATTTTGAAAATTGACAACTTGATCTTTACTCATTAATATTAATATTGGGATGACTAGGTGATAACTGTTAGAAAACAGGACCGGTTTAAAAAAAAAATTGGAACCCATACAAAATTTAAATTGTATTATCCGAATGAATGTACGAGGCTCCAAAATGCCCCCCTCGCACGTTGACGTGAAAGGCACAGTCATTCCAACTGATATCTGAATTTAAACCGACGATGACGTCGATAAAACAAACGAATAATTGACGTGTAAACATTTCTTTATTTTGAATGAGATTACCTGTGCATTAAATTTTTGTTTTTGTTTTTGTTTTTTTTTTTTATACTGCATATTTTATGCATGTCGTCTCCACTTAAAAACCATAAATATGCACAAACAACACAAAATTTACGGCAATTTATACGAATAGTTCTGCGAACCACTTCGAAATTCCAACCTTAATATGCCATTGTTTATGCTCAACGATAATCGGATTTATTAAGTGCAATAAGGTTGTCGCAATAATCGAGCGATTGAAAAACAGAATAATTGTCTCCTAGCGATGTACGTACATATTCGCATTAGGACTAATGGCGCGTAACCTTCGCGCTGTTTGCGACAATTATTACGTATTTCACCTGTCAACGGTACCCCGGGGGGCCGCCTCGACCGACCTTATCCGTGACCGAGGGGGCCTTGGCATTGGGGAACGAGCTCACCGCCGCCTCCCCAATCGATATCGAGCCGACGACCCTGACCTTTGCGTAGCTCCGGCGCACTTGAAATAACCCCGCGGTTTTATCCGGATGTTGTTCGTCCATACGATTGTTTTGTGTTTCCTGCCGTCCAATTTGACGAAACTTTTCCGAATGTGGTACCGAAATCCAAGATACGATTTCGTTCTTATTCGTTATTTTGTAAATGAAGAATGAACGTTGCGTCCATAAGAATATCTAACCTAGATGATGATTTCGAATACGAAACGTCGCACGAACTTTATATGTATGTATTGTAAATTGCGACAAAAAGTTGCCACGAGGAAATGTTTACAGAATTTATAAATAATTATAAATAAAGAAGTTATGGTCAAAAAACTAAAATCATTTTTTTCAGTTTTTCCAAATATCTCAAAAACAACCGAAGATCGGGAGAATTTCTTTACGAATCATTAATGAGCAGATTACACAAATTTGCCCCAATTTAATAGACTTTATATCTTTTAAGCTGAGCTCCCTTTCCCTTCAAACATTATTAATCACCCTGTATATAAGATCCAAACTTTTAAATTCGATTAGCAAACCTCGATATTAAAAAAAAAAATGCGTTGTTTAATTATCAGTTTACCAATTTCCTGCCAAAAGGATAAAAATACCAAAATGGGCTACGTGACCAGCACAAGGACGACAAATCTCTAATATGAATCCGTGATTGCGCTAGTTTTTGTTTACGTATACAGGCGTCTATTAAAAGGCGTGATTGCACTTTTTCACGTTTACGAAGGCATAACGACGTCACAACGATTCCAAATCGACGTACCAAGTAAGTCTTTGGTTTTTCTCAACGTACAAATATTTAACAGCAAATGAAAACGTGACAAACGATCTCGCAGAAATACTAATTCCTCTGACAAATTGAAGTCGTTTATAGAGCGTTACGAATGATCGTGATTCACCATGGACGTCCCACGCCTTTAAAAATCCAAATGTTTTTTGTATAATTTCTTCTTGGTTTGCTTTCAGTTTTATTGACTAAAAAGTTTCCTAATAATCAAATCATCATTTGAATTATTTTTTCTTTTTGTTATGTCGTTCATTTTTTTAATAATTTTTATTGAAAATTGATAATGTCGCCATTTATAAATAAAATTTCGACAATATTCTTAAAATTTTCCCATTTCCAATCAATACAAATGTACGAAAGGGTCAATTTTTAAAATTATGATTTGTAAAGTAGTACTATAAATCATAACGATCAACAGTTCTATCAACCAAAACTATTTGAAGCAGATTATAAATTTTTTTTGTTATATACAGGCATTCTGAAATAGGTCCTGATATTTTAATAGGTGATAGCTGACCTTAACCTAAACCCAAATCCGCAAAAACGGTGGTCCCATCGCATTTTAAATTTTCGAAAAACGTCATTTTTGGGCATTCGGTTCTAAGTACGGTCCTGTGTCCATTTCAACTTCCGTTGGCGGGAATAACATGAAATATTGCAAACCAACCTATATTGATGATAATTCGGCGTTATTGTCATATTTTACTAAAAACTTAAAATTATTATTATTAATTATTATTATTATGAAATCTCTCATTTACACATAATGTGAGATATATATATAAGGATAATAACTAATAACATTTAAATTCCAGAATTGTGTTCTTTACAACATACGCCACTGGATAAAAATCAATTTTTGTTCCCATTACTGTTTATAATCTCATGTTTGTGTCCCAGTTTTCAGCAGTAAACAAAAACGCACACCCTTTTAAAATTACACGCAAAATCGCTTGTGTGTATGCATCTCGGCTCCATCATCAAACCAGGAAGCGCCATACAAAGCCAACGATCCGTAAAGATTTCATGCTAATGCCAAGGCCGCCGTCTTGATTACCGACTTTAAACCATTACATAATTCCAAGGTTTCGCGACACTACGTCTGTTTTTCGAACGATTATCGTAACCCCGTTCCAATCTTGGAAGATGGACCGCCGGTTCGACATCTATCGGTCGAAAAAATTATTAAACAGGTGCGTCCTACGTTACTGTGATTCGTTTATATTAACCTTTGACTGACCTTTCTCACATAACATGCGCTTGGATTTTTATAATTCCAACAGGATCGTCTATTTAAAAAAATATATATTTCAAATTTTATTATCCATATTTAAAGCACAAATGTGCATCGAATCAATTAATAAAGTTATTAATAAAAATGTACTGCTGTTGACAAGTTGTCACGTGACTGGACGTTTTTTGATGTGTCAAGTATTTTTTATTTAAACAAATTTCTTTGATATTTCCTTTTGTTAAAGATTTATGGTGATTTCGTTGACTTTGGAATTGTTGAAATCGAATCTTGCGTCGAAGCTTTTGGTGGAACTGATCGCGTCCGATGGGACGGCGCGATCGGTCCAACGTGCCCTACTGAAATAAAACAAGGTCAAGTTTAGCAAGGTTACCAATGTTGGACGGTCGCGTCGAGGCTAAATGTGGGTGCCTCCCTCTCACACTTGTATCCACGAACCCCGAGCCGTTTTCATCATTTTAGACATAATTGTTGTTGTATTATAGGTTCACGGTCGCGTCATCACAGCCCACCCAACTTAATAGTACTTACTCACTGATCAAAAATTCAAAATTTTACGTCACTATCAAGTTCTTTTGTGTCCACCGAACGTTGGATATTTTGACTTTTAATTATTGTTTAATCCAGGTGCCCAATCTATAGATTTGCCTCTTTCGTTACTTACTTAATTCATCTATTTTCTTTCCTTTTCACATTATTTTCTTCATTTATAACTTTTTTTACTATATTGTACCTATTCTTTTATAGAATAGTAATTATTAATTAATAAATAATTGAAACTGGAAATATTCACATCAATAAAAATTGATATAATTCCACTTAAAATAAATTCTTCCATTTGCATAATTTATCTACATGTTTTCTCTTTGCCCTTCTCTCCTAAGAATGTAATCATTTCAAACTCAAGTTTTGTCTTCTTTATTTCATTCATAGTTAATCTTTTATTTTACAAAAAAAATTGATCTATAATTAAGGTTGAAATATCCAATGTACGCCACTGTACATTATTTATTCGAATCTTTATCACTACATGCGCTCGAAATACGTCAGGTTCAAGGGCAATACGCAAAACTTAACAACAAATTCACGGTCAAACTGATAATAGATAATTAGTTAATGATACTCGTTTAATTCAATATATGTGTTATTACATAAAAGGATCTTCTTTCCAATGACAATTCAATTATGGACATACATTTTTTTTTATTGGCAAGGTTGAATTTAATTTTATTAATATATTCCAACACATGGCTAAATCGGGACGTGTAAATTAACATCTTCAAACAAAGAATATTTTGGATACATTACTTGGAGTACAAATAAGAATAAAGTAAATGAAAAAATTATATTCAAAGTTAAAGTAAAATGAATCACAAATTGAGAAATGGAACCACTATTAACATTTTTCACGTCCTTAACAGGGCACTTTTAATAATTCACGTAAATAAAAAACAATCTACAAATTCATTTATTTACAAACAAAAATGTAATTTTTAAATAATTTCATCTGGCCTTTCCACCCTTCTTTTTCCCTCCTTTATTAAACTTCATCGGTTTGCCACCCGCTTTTCCGCTTGTTTTATCTTTTCCACTTCTTTTATACTTTCCACCTTTTTCTTTTCCACTCCTTTTGTCTCTTCCCTTTTTTGCTCTTAGATCCTTCTTCATTCTTGGATCGACTACTTTGTAGTGGCCTTTGACGCCAGAGGGTCGAGGAATTTTCCTACCTGCCATATGTTTTTTAGCAACCACATAAGTTACCTCCTTTTTTGGTTCAGCTTTAGCCTTTTTATATAACCTATAAAATAAACATCAGTTATTAATCAATGATGGACGGTAACGTACTGTTTAATTTGTTTGGCCTTTTCTTTCTCGCTGACGTCTGCATTATCCATCAAAGATTCAACTTTTCTTTTTGCTCTTTCTAATTTCTTAACTGCACGCTTCTTCTTCCTTGCCTTTGCTTCGATAACTTTTTTGATAGGTCTTACATTTATATCTTCCAATTTTTTACGATATTCTTCTGCTAACTCCTTCAAAAATACGTTAAAATTAACCTGACTTTACAAATCATTTATGTACCTTAGGAACAGGCGCTTGTTTCTTCATGTGTTTTCCCTCATCCACAACGAACCAATCAGGTAAATTTTGATCGTTAAATGCATACCTATTCCACGCACCATCGATCAGATCTCGTTTCATTTTTTTACTGTTTACCATTAACGTGCCAAGAGCTAATTCCTCTACTGTTAATTTCCTTTTACCATTGTTAACTACAATAAAAGACGTCAAACCGAAATAAAATAGAACCAGATACAACCTTACCATTTTCCTTAACAACTTCAACTCCATCTTTTGTTGAACTTTTCTTTGATACGGAAACTTCTTCTTCAACGTTATAATCACTGTCATCACTGTCACTATCATCGGAACTTTCTTCAGGTGTATTTTCCTGATTATTTTCTCCGATAATTTGTACGCCTTTTTGCTTATAGTTTAGTACCATCTTATCCAAATCTAGATCTTCATCCTTCTCATCTAACAAGTTCTTAAAAATGTCCCTTTCAAACCACAATTCAGCCTTATTAATCTTTTTTTGTTTGGAATCTCTATAATCCAAATCCGTTATTAACGGATGATCTGTTTTGTCTTCATTATTTGGTGCGTTAGGTACCTCTATATCGCTTTCATCGGAATTACCCAAATCTATTATAAAAGTCTTCATAAAATGTAACCAAAAATTTAGAGAATTTACCTAAACCCATTTTGACTTCGTCTTCATCCACATCTGATTCCATATCAATTTCGGAATCTGAATCTTTATAATACAAACCAGAACTGTCTAAATGTCCTTCACCTTTTTTATATTTTTGAAATTTCTCTTTAGGAGGGGAGTCCTCTTCATCTGATTCAGCAAGAACATCAGGCTTTTGATCCATTACTTTATTCATTTGTTGATTATCCTCAATTAACTTTAAACTGAACATATCATCACTTTCCATCGTTGGACCACCATCGCCTTTCAAAACCATCTTTAAATTGAGTCTATCATTTAATTTCTTTCTTTCTTTTTGAACTTTTTTACGTTTGCGTTTTTCATCCCTGTGTTCTTCATTCTAATTACAAAGAGTCAATTAATGTTACATAATATACATATTATATTTTTTATGGACAGGACGAGGTGGTATATATACAGTGAAGTATTTCATTCCTGACAAACAGCTGTTTAAATACTGTTAACCACAGTATTTTAAAAAAACAACAAGGTACTTACCTGAAGTTCTAAAATTTGTTTTTCTATCTCATCATCTTCATCAATATCTTTGCTTTCTTCTTGTTTAGTTTCTAATTTTACTACTTCATCTGGAGTTTCCTCTTTGTTGTTTTTTACATATTCTGTATTATGAAGCTTCCACCAGTTCAACAATAATCGCAAATCTTTACGGCCCAATACTTTTATGTCTTTGCAACATTCTTTTATTTCATTCGTTGTACTCTCATGATTCAAAATATCATTATCATCAAATACTATCTAAAATATATAATTTATAAATTGTCTATTAAAAGTTTATCTGAAAATTTATTTTGCAAACTTACCTCAGATGCCGCCTGCAAAGCATCGACGCCATTGTGATGTTTGATAAAATCAGATACATTCAATTTATGATGCAAGGTGTAATCATTTTCCTGATATCCTACAACTTTTGCCTTTTTAGCCTTTTCAGGATGAAAGACATTCAACTTATTCGATGGTTCAATATCCAATTCTTCAAAGACATACTTCGGATCCATAAATTTGCTATCGATTTTATCGGGAGCGATATAATATTGACAAACAACGAATATTTCAGCAGATTCATTACGTGAAGCTTGTGGTTTCGTAGCGTGAACTTTCTTAAACAGTTGTTTAAAAACCCAAATTAACGAATGATAATCTTTGGATCTGAACACTTTTGTTATAAACCATCCACCTTCTCTCAAAAACTGCGTGGCCAATTTTAACGCGCTTAACGTCAAACAAGTTTGTTGGTAAGCATCGTGCAACCAATTCTTTCCTACGTTCGGTGCCCCATCGTTAAGTACGATATCTGCCTTCCATGTCTTTAGCTCTTTCGATAAAGCAACTCTGCATTTTTCTGTCGTTATGTCCTCGGTTAAGCTTATACAACCTGGAATTGGTTTGATGGGGTACAAGTCGACACCGACAACCACACTCGAGACGGGCATGTTTTGACGAGCTACTTGCATCCATCCTCCCGGTGCCGCACATAAATCAACACAAACTCTCGATTTTTGCAAAAATTCAAATTTTCGATTTAGTTGTATCAGTTTAAAAGCTGCACGTGATCTAAATCCAGTTTCTTTTGCTAACTGATAATATTTATCTTTGCGTTGTTTTCCAATTTTAGTTTTCTTTCCCATCTCAAATTAAACATAACACGTGTTACGATAGTTATTGATGTAAAATTGTTGGTTATGTTGTCAAGTGACACAACCACAATTAATCCATGGACACACGTGACAACCATAAAATATTTTTTGCTTTAAAAATTGATATTTATACAATAAATAAAACATTTTAATAGATTTAAAAACGTTTTTAATAGCTTTAAATCAATAGCAGTGTAGATTAACAAAATTAATATTAAAAAGAAATGGAACCATCCATTCGAAACTAACTTCATGCTTAAAGATTGCATCCTCAATTTTTAAAAATTATGTATGTCCATTAATTTTATATAAAATCTTGGATAACATAAAAATTGTATGTCTAATTGGTTAATAAATTTAATTTTATTATATTTTCAATATTTAATGAAATTTATGACTTTAACACAGATGCGCAAACTCGACTAAACAACACGTGATTTATACAACCAATCACATAAAGGATTGTAGAAAGTCTAGAAACGATATTGCATGACGTGTAATTTCCGATATTAAAGAAAAACGTAGTTGGACATTATTCATATATTCATTCAAATAGATAAGGCAATTTGATTTACATTGAAATAAGTTTCAGTTAGTGTTGTTGATACGTGATCACTTGTCTTGGTGAAATAGCTGAAGATCACATAAATTATGGCGCCGTCAGTCGAAATCTTTGTGAATTCTTTTAATACCAAATTGTAAGTAACCATCTTATTGTGTAGATAATTAATGTAGTTTAATATATGGATTAATATTTTATTAGAGAGGAACCTGTCAGGCAACACCTTAAAAATGTCTATGCTTGCCTCACCATGTCAACAATGGCAGCTGCTGTTGGAGCGTCGATTCATTTATTTACGAACATACTGCAAGCAGGATTTTTATCACTGATAGGAGCCTTAGTATGCTTTTTCCTGCTTATGGCGACACCCGATGATGATGGTAAAAAACTTCAATTGCGTGTGGGCTATTTACTTGGATTTGCGGGTCTCAGCGGAGTTGGAATGGGTCCGCTATTGGAACACGTTATTAGCGTCGATCCAAGCTTAATAGTGACGGCATTAGCGGGAACAACTCTTGTATTTATTTCATTCTCTGTATGTGCAATGTTGGCCGAACGGGGCAAATGGCTCTATCTTGGTGGAATTCTCATGACTCTTCTCAATACAATTTTGATTCTGTCACTTGCAAATATATTCTTTGGATCAACATTACTTTTCCAAATACACTTGTATTTGGGATTGGTGATGATGTGTGGATTTGTACTTTACGATACACAAATGATCATTGAAAAACGTCGTATGGGCAGTAAGGACTTCGTGACCCACTCTCTTGATCTCTTCATTGATTTTATTGGAATATTCAGAAGAATTTTGATCATCTTAACACAGAAGGTAAATCATAATAGGTAATATTTGTCCCTTAATCCATTTCCTATCCTTTTTTTTTCAAAAAAACTTATTTAATTTTTTTGTGCAACCAGTTGGGAAAATCTAAGGTATACATAATACATAGTTTCAATTAATGTATTCTTATTGATTTTTGTTTTGTTTTTGTAACAGGAGGAGGAATCAAGACGCAAACGAAGAAACTGAATAAAATCGTTTTGTTTACATAAACAGAGGTGGAAGGAAAAATATATAATAACCTGTAAATTATTTTATAAAGGAATGTAACTTCATAATATATAAATATTAACTTAGCATTAGGCTTCTTGTAATTTCAAATGTTTGAATAAAAATTGTTTTCCTTTTTTTGTTCTTTTTCTTAATTGGAATCAAGAATTAAAATAATGCTAGTGCTGACGTCATTGATAACGTATCATAAAATGTGCTGAATAATGGAGTATTTACGTATGCGCTTTTAAATTTCATATGAAGGAATATTAAAGTTAATTTATAGATTGAATTTTTATGAAAACATCTCGTTTTATGTTGAATAATACCTCAAACTGCTTCCTTACAGATTGTAATTTTCATTTGAGGGTTTAACCTTTCAGCTTCCATAAATGAGCCGTTATGGACAATCCGTTTCTTGAATTCCAAACAAATTTTCTGATTATTAAAAAACGCTTTACTTAGAAAAAAGTATTTATTGTTAAATTCTTAAAATAACATTCTACAAAATAATAAAATACAGTCAAAATCTTACAAACTAAGGTCTTGTACAACTAAAATATACATTTAGATATTTAGAAAATGCTACTTTAATACGGCCTTGGTCGATCACGACTACCTTGATCCCTATAAAATAAAAGAATATTAACTATATGGTAAATATATTTTTATTTATTTATGAGTTAACAAATGAACATGTTTCCTCCGACAGGATACACTGATGAAGATATTCTTTGCACAGTGCGTTTAATGAGGAACATATATTATATCCCCCCAAAGTACACCAATCAAAAATACGAAAATATTTAAGACCATTGTCAAAATGGGGATTTTTTTCTAACACCATTTTGAAATAAATGAAAGAAAAAAAGCAATCTAACCTGCCACCTCGACCTCCGCCAAATCCTCTGCCGCCACCACCTCGAGATCCCCCTCTACTTGCCCCAAAACTGCCCCCAGCTCGGCTTCCTCTATCACTTCTAAAACCGCCCCCACCACGACTACCACCATCTCTTCTATCTCCTCCTCGAGCACTACCACCCCCTGATCTTCGATCATCACCATTGCCGCCATTACCCTCTGGTTTAGACTCGTTGCATCTGTTACACTGATTTCTCCATGCAAAATTTGTGTTACCGCAATCTGGATTTGGGCACCTCCAATCACCATCACGTGCTTCGCGATCTCTACCACCCCCACCGCCGCCGCTACTCATACCTACAAATCAAATAAACTAAATAAGCAACTCACATGATAAAACTTGTAATAAAACTAAACTAATACTTATCTTTTATTCTTGAGCATCAACCAGTAAAACTCAAAATGCAATAAAATATATTTATTACAACACACCAAATATAATATAAAAATGTGTTTCGTAATCTTTATCAAGCAATAAATATATTTGACGTTTGTTATATTTTACTATGGAAACCTTTTTATAAAAATAGTTTAACTATGAATTTGTTCCTTCAATTATGAAATATGAAATTTCAAATTACAGAATACAAAAAACGTTTACATTTACCCCACTTGACTATAATACATAATTCCCATTTCAATATTAATATAGCTAAATTATAAATATATAATTTTGGTTAGATGTAGATAATCAAATAATTAAATTTTGCTTAAATTTGAAGTGCCACTTTTAAAATTCATACTTTATATTTTTTTGTAATTAGTTTCTTTATCAATAATTTCCACATCTTTAAAGTTAAATTTATGTCTAGTGTCTTTAGTGTGTTTTGAAAGTGCTGTGTCTGTTATGTTGTATGCTGTTGTAGTGTATTTATGGGTGTATATACGTTTTTTTAAATGTTGTTTTGTTTGTCCTATGTATGTTCCAGGACAATTTGAACAATGAATTTTATAAATAATATGGGTTTGTTTATCTTTGGGAATTTTGCTTTTTAATTGAGTAAAAAAATTATTTGCTGTGTTAAGTGTTTTTATGTAAAAGTATAAT